>JAUJPO010106995.1:0-22494 GCA_032270745.1 Tiaropsis multicirrata | reverse complement strand
ATGTATTTTAAAAGACTGTTCATCGGTTTATCTTTATGTTTGTGTTTTCCGGAACTTTTTACAATTTATACCAGATCGGACATTTTAAAGTTTAGTCTTATTTCTAGTCTTCCAAGCAATTACAATATATCCGAATTCAATTCCATTTTCCAAGATTAGTTATTATGTGACCCGGACCGTCACCTGGGGGTTATTATTGAGTGACGCGAAAGGTGGCCTCCTTATCGCACTTCTCTGCAAAGATATTCTTATGAGAAATTATCGACAAAACAGACAACAATCACACAAATCATACTAACGAACGAAAAAACATGTACTGCGGTATTTTAAAGTTGCTACTGTACTACTGCATGCTCAATATTTACTTTTATAGAAATACGCATTACCTAGCGGAAAGGTTTCTCCACAAAAGAACGCTGAGCGGACGCGCTTAAAGAAAAAGTCGTCGAAAGGAACAGTGAAACCTATGGAAGAGTCTCTTCTCAGGAAAAGTGAGAATGATGAAAAGAGACCTTACACTTCAAGTAGCGTTGGAAGACACATAGACGAAATATTTGAGGTTTGTATATACTTCTTTAGTACAAAAGTCTCTAAAAATCGCTTGAATAAAAGAGACAAAATTTTGTCTCCATTACTTTGTTCTTCAAACTCGTTTAAGAGACTTTACTAAGGAAAGCTTGGGTGATATCAAAATTGCTTGTTGGGTTTGGTTCGTGACGTCAGATTTTTGACCGATAAGTATTTTCTGCTCCTGATTCCGGTGTGTTTCTGTTGTGGAAGAAAGTTTTCTGGAACTTTTGATTTTTTGCGCGTTATTTCAGAACAATTACGATGACCATATAACAGTTTACGTGGTACACTTAGAACCAAGAAACTTTCGATCTCAACCTCGCTCCCAGGATCTCGCGTCACTAATTAATTGTCGAGACATACCAGGCGCCCAAAGGACCCTGGGAACGAGTTTGTTTCAATTTTCAAAATGTAAAGAATGCGCTATGAAATGTCATTGAAAAAACGCCAACGAACGCCATTGAAAAAAGCTTGAATTACTCACCGAAAATACTGATCATACATAATCTTTTATTTCAGTCGTCATGTAAAAATTCCAACAGTTCTGCAGAGAATACACCGCGGTCAAACACACTGAGAGAAGCAGAACTCAATAAAAATGAGGAAGATGGTATGACATTGATTTCAGAGAGTGCGACCATCTCGCAAACCAAAACTACGTACAGTGATTTGATGAGAACACTAAAGGATCTGGAGGATGATGACGTCATCGATGATGAAAATAAATATTTTCCCAAACAATCATCCTCTTCGTTTATTAAAGGTTAATCTTTAAAGCTACATTTGGACAGGTTAGAAAGTAACTTGCAGTAGTAGAAAAATAAGCGCTGCCGGCTTCTGGACGAGGGGTCTAAAGACATTTTTGACATAGGGGTCTTTGATCTCAACGCCCGCAGATATCAAATCCTCTGCGTTTAAAGGTAAGTTTTTAGGCCGAAAACCCTGGCCATAAATAATTGTAACAACACTCTTTTCCAGCTTCTTTCTAGTATTATACTGGGTGTATGGTTGTCTTTTCACCCCCCCCCCCCCCTTCCATCAGTGTGAAGCTCTGATTTGGCTCATCAACATTGAAGGAGAGGAGAAGGGAAGGGGAAGGGGTAGTAATTAGAAATATCCAATATTTATGATCATCAGGCTTGGAGAATGATAAGGATTTATATTAATAAGGCATTTCGGCCGTTATGTAAAATCATTTTTGGGGGCTTATAGAAAAGGCTTGAGAAAGGTGAAAGCGGGTCGGTTTCGTTAACAGGTTAAAACGCCAAACGTATAGGGTTATTTGCGTATCTAGAAACTAAGAAGAAAGAAATTGACAAATAAAGATCAAATATCGTTGTAAAGAATAATATGTTTTTATCAGTTTTTACTTTTTGGGAATAAGTATAAATAATAGTGATGCCAGGTATAACCCTTAAAACGGGGAATTGGCATCAAAGGGTCATATATTTTTGTTGTCTCAGCTCCAGCTGTGTATAATTAATTAAAAACCAACGCTTTGAAACTACAGTTGAACCCATATAATTCGAACTCCTATAATTCGAAAACTCATACAATTCGAACAAAATCTTCGGTCCCGTCCGACTTAATCAAACTTAATCACACTCCTATAATTCGAAAACTCATGTAATTCGAACGAAATTCTCGGTCCCTTGAGAATTCGAATTACATGGGTTCAACTGTATTATGATACGATACTTTTTTAACGAAGCTAAATATCCGAGAATAATCGCGACGACGAACGGATCTTTACAACCTAGGAAGGTAGAATTGACCTGCGAATAAATATCTCTTTTGTTCTAGAGCGTAAAATCGCGAACATATTAGTTCTAGAATATGCACATTTGTTTTGAAATGCGCACTATCTAGGGCACAGGCTTGTAAAGATACATCGTGATTTATCTCGGGTTTAATAGCGAGGTTAAGTCCTTGCTACTATGCGAATAAATAAAGCATCCAAGCTTTTAAAAGCAGTGCAAAAATATGTCATTTTAAAGCTCAATGTATTGGTAAAGCCTGATAACGATAACGGAACGTTAAAATTGTTGAAATAACGTTGTGTGCCTGGTGGGTGTGGCTTAAAAGTTATATTTTCATTGCAGCTGTTTGACTTGACGAAAGAAAGAATGTCAAAAAGTGGTGGTGACTTACTCATCAAAATCTCGTTGATAAAAAATTTACGTCATTTCATATCAATTGTAAAGAGGTATTTTTTTATATCGATAATCACATTTTTGCATATCTTTTTTTTGATATGGTTCAAACATTATAAAACAGAACAGTGCAATGCAAATTTCTAATTTAATAAAAAGGCATATAAATCTTCATTTGGCTTAGTTCAAGCGATTTGTTAATTTATTGTAATTCTATAACTATGATTTTCACGTATATTTCGATACGTTCAGGTATTAAGATAATTTGAAATCAAGTAGCAAATATTTTTGGGAAACAAAACCGCTCCATTGGGCACCCCATGGAAAATTGCTTGAAAAGGCCCATTTTCTCACCCTATTGAAACGGATAGGAGAAGAAAACCACACCTCCACTGTGGTTTTTGTGGTTATTATGACCCCCGGTAGAAACGATCTCTATGCTACCTTAAAGTTGCGAGGTTTTCCGAGCTAGCCACTTGAAATATAACATATTGTTATTGTTATTATTATTAAATGAAAAATAGATTTAAATAAATCCAACTAGACAATCATTGTTGTTTGTTTGACTTACCCAAGTGCAGTGGGTTAACAAGTTCGAAATTTTTATCCCGTCGAGGTTTTGGTATGTTTGATATCCACTTGGGCACAAAAGAACGAGACATGGGTATGTATGCTTTAAACAATGCTTGCGTTCTTTCACTGGAAGCTGCATTACGAATACAGTTACATTATATATATGCAAGATAATACTAATGGTATCAGCAAAATTCGATCCATCAGGCTCAAAATTTAGGTGATTAAAAGCCATTTCATTTAATAACGCCCCCTTAAATATTAAACATATTAAACATCAATTCTTAACTTGAAATTTTTGCCAAATAGCACATATCATTAATATTGAAACACCTATTATATCAGAAATGACAATATAACAGTAATTTCATTTGCCAAACCTCAAGTATGATGTTAACTGGGCAGATGGGGTTAAATTGACATGAAATTACTGTAACACATAATTTCGGTACGTACTTTTAAGTGGCATGTATTTTGCACTGTTAAATTACCATGTCAAAATGTCATCAAATTTTATGAAACTTGACGATTGATATATGTTTGGACATACCCTGTTTCATGAACAAGTCATTAAACTTCATATAAGAAAATGCTAGAGGAAGGTAAGAGAATTGAATTTTGTAATTGTACATAATCAACTGGAAGAACCACTCGACGCATTCAATGGGTGAAATTCAAATCTTTCAAACCTGCTGAGTTGGGTGAAATGGTAATTCTTTTCTATAGTGAAGTTATAAAAATCGATTGTTCTTTCATAATATCTTCAGTAGGTTGGCTCTTTGTAATTCTTTGTTTTACCAACTGGGGTGAGAGAGAATATCTGCTTTCTACTGGGGTGAAAAAAGCGGGCCTTTTTTGAGCAAGTTTTCCACTGGGGTGACCAGTGGGGCGGATATCAGTGGGTCACAGACACAGGGGTGTTTAGTTAACACACTTTATGTCAAGGCATAAGCACTCTTTCAAGTTCTTATTGAAAAACGTAGCAGTGTCTAATACGCAAAAGCGCAATTAAATTGAATTAAAGGCCACAAAGCTAGTGACGAAGAAATTCCATTACTTCATTAGATCATCAAAAAAAAAATGAGTAGCAGCATCGAAAAGAAAATTGTTGTTATTATCTTTCAGTGTGCTTAATTATATGTATGGTTAATGAGAGACATTACGAGAAATTTGATCCGACCTCAATTAATGCCAATTGTTGTTTTTTTAATGATGATGTAAATGAGGGAGAAAAGGACAATAGAAGAGAATTTTCCTTTCAAACAATATAAATACCAATAGTTGTTCAGCTTTCAACTTCAGTTCACAAAATACAAACACATAGAAAACAACATCCAAAGGCAATTTTTTTTAAATTTTTACATTACTATGGCAGTTGTTGAATCTTCCAACGTGTCTCAAACACAAATCACCAAGAACACAGCAAACCAACAAGGAATGAAAACACTTATTCGTTTGGCATGTCGTATCAGCAAGAAAGCACGAAGTTGCATACATCGTAATAAAAATCAACACTCAACAACAACATCATCAACATCAACAGCATCAACAACAACAATAAAGATGATGAATACAACAACAAAAACGTTGACAATGATGAACGAATATTCAAACTTAAACAAACAATGTAAACCAGAGAAACGAATCAACAGTGACTTTTTAGTATGTTCAACAAGAGCAACATCAACAACAACAAAACCGTGTCAAAATAAAGAACAAATTAACAACGCTTGCGCTAAAACCAAATTATTGGAAACTGAAATTTGTATTGGTGGTTGTGAAGTTACTAAAGTGAATGAATATTTGAAACGCCCAAGACGCAATGCTGTTTTTGTTGCAACTGACGAAGAAAAAGCTGGATTGAAATTGGTGTTGAGATACTACATCCAAACTCAAAGCATCAAGCAGTTTGTCTTATAATTTCTAACAACACCAACAAACAAACTACTAAAAGTACCAGTCAGAAAAAACATTTTTATATAGTCGTGGTATTTATACTGGAAAAAAAATACGTGAAAAATGGAGAGTATTATATATATATTTTTGGATATTTAATTTAAGAAACAAAATTTCTTTTGTGTACATTTGGAAGAATAATTTTATTATTTTTAATTAGTGCATGTCTTTTTGGATGTAAATATGTTAATATTGAGTATTTTTTTTTGAAATAGTTTTGGATTATATATTATATTAGAATAATTTAAATTTAGATACAAAGTCTTGAATATTGTTAATATAAAAAAAGTGGAACAACAACAACAACAACAACAAAAAATGTATTGTTTTTTTCTTTTTTCTATTTTTCGTGGTATCATTTTTCAGCTTCGTCAGAAGAATAATAAGACCTGAAAAGTCGTATACAAATATTAGTCAAAAAAGCCCGTCTTCACACCAAACATTCTGGTCTTAAAAGAACGTTGTTTCGACGTCAGAATAACGTTATTTGGCGGACGTTATGAAGCAATATTGAAACAACGTTATGTGCCTGCTGGGCAGGTTACACTTCACTGATCTTTATAACGACCAAAAGAGTTCTCTCAAAAATAGCAAAAATAGTGGTACTTATACCTTTAAAATTTCTAGCTGGCTGACCAGAGCTTACGTTCTTATAAATCTACAGCTGGACATAAAAGACCCAGTAATCCTTCTAAGCAGACAAGTAACGTTATTCTAACATTGTTTCAATTCGTTTTGACGTTGAAACAACATTGTTTGGACGTTGAAACAACATTGTTTGGACGTTGAAACAACATCGTTTTGACGTTGAAACAACGTTCCGTTATTGTCTGCTGGGTTATATTGACCATGTAACATTTTAGAATTCCTATGTCACAATTTAAATCGAAACAAAAACAAATGTTTTCATTAGAAGGGGAAAGCACAAAGGAGTACATCATATCATCATTTTTCAATCCTACTCAATTATGATTAACCAAATTACGGTATTTTATTTTTCTTGTTTTTTTTTCAATCGATACCAGCTGATGATAAAATTCCTTTCGATGGAGCTATTGATAATATGATTATTGTCATGAAACATGTCAAGCAACAATTTTGGGTTATCCAATTGTGGACAAATATCTATGCTAATTTTCCACCATGGACAGTTTTTGGAGTGGGTAGGGGGTCCTACGGGTCTGTAATGTACACGTTTTTTTATAAAACTGGTGTTTTTTTGGTTTCTTGATGAATATTCTTAACTTTTTGGTCGAAATTATGAACCATCGAAAAGGACCACACCATAGGTTCACTAATATGGTGGCCAAACCAATGTTGTTGTTTCTAGGAAGGTATTTTTTACATTGTTTTGTTGATTCTTCTAGTTTGTGGAGGAAATAAGACAAGGATGTCAAATACAGCTTGCATAACACCCTCTTGGTTTTTCCAACAGAACTGTCGAGAGAGAAATAATTCTCAAATTAACGATAAATCCTTTCTAGTTATCTAATTCACCACACCAATTCATGATGTTCATTACGTAATCCTTTTTACGGAAACACCCCAAAAGGCGGGAAGTTCGCCGCTACTACTTCTTTTGGTTAGGAATTCACAACTAGTGGCAAACGCCCAACATTTCGCCATAGTGAAAAAGTTGCCGGAAATGACCCATGTTTTGCTCCAGTGGAAAAATGGAGGCTTATTTTCGAATATTTGGCCCATGCTTTGCCCCAGTGGGAATATTTCCAATATTTGATAGACTTTGAAACAAATGGGGCAAATTGACAGAGGGGGTGCTTTCAACTTCTAAGTGAAGAAATTTCCAAACCAAAAGAAGCAATGTAGTGGGAAAATATTAGAATATTATACTAGATAAAATTCGGACCAAAAAGCAATTCGTCCAGCAAAAAGATAGCACATATTGACCAAAATGTAAAGACAGTTTGTTTTATCAAGTATCGCATCTATGGCCCACATCATGTAACCAAGGCAACAATTCCGTCGTTACACTAAATTGTCGTCAAGACGTGATTTGAAAGTCGTGTTTAAACCAACGCAAAAAAGGTTTCCTTCCGCAAATAAAAAAGAAGTGTTCTTTTCGCTTATATAAGTGTAAATTCCGCCTGATGATTTTAAAATAATTTTAAATTATTCTTGAAGAAGGTTGTGGACGTTGTTTCAACATTTGTTTCAAAGTCCAAATTACGTTGTTTGGACGTCCTGTGCCTCTGGGTGGGTTACCTAAGTTATCAATTTAGGATTCTTCCAGTTTCAAATCAAAGGTAAATAAAAATAAACATTAAAAATATAACTCGCAAAATTATTTTCCTCTTCTTATTTATTGTTCATCAAAATGTGCTTTAAATAGAACTACGGCAAAGCCAGTGGAACGCAGTATGGAACTAAACTCGGAAATGCAAATTTACATACCAACATATCATGATTATTACTTTCTGATAGTCTTTCCTGCTTCTTGGATATTACTAAAGTACATTGTTTTTAAATGCGTCAAAAGTCTATATTGCAGTCTATTGATTTTCTCAATTATATAGTCTACACTGGAAGCTATGACGAGAGTTTAAGAGTTCCTCAGTAAATTTAATTTACACCAATTTATATCCGTGTAGATGTTGCAATCCCTGATAGAAATCTCTACCCTAATTTTGAGATCTGATGTCAGAATTATTTTCCAATTAACTGACTCGATCAAAACTACCGTACAGTCGGACAAAATTGCAAATTTTGCTGAAAAGCTTACCCTTACGAAAATGCTATATTTACAGTGAATTTTTCACTGTCGATCTTTTCAATGCATTTGAAAATTAAAATAAGACCTACCATTAAGGGCCGCACATACCGTAGAGGGGGGTCGTTTAGGCAAAATCGGGTACGGGGATGAGCTGCCGGTCAGGGTGTACCTATTTCAAGCTCTTACAGTGTCCCAAAATCACTCCAAATAAATTGCTATAATAGGGTCCCAAAAATCATCCAATTTTAAAAGGGTTGCTCTGATTGTTTTTCTTTTTACTTATATTTAGCACTTTTTTCCAAAAACTATGAGAAATTGTTATTCCTTCTAGTGTCTGACAGGGTCCCAAAACGAAGCAAATTTGCCAGAAAGTAGCCCAAAAACTATTCAAAAAATTTTCTCTGACAGGATCCTTTTTTCGACCTCCGGGCGGCACATCCCCGTCGGTCGTCAAGGTCAGCCCCCCCCCCCTTTTTTTTGAGGCTTAACGCGTTTCAAATAGCCTTATAACTTCCATAAATTTCAACAAAAGTTTACTGCAAATCTGTTATCATTAAAATTGTCGGTTTTTCTGTAATTTACTGTGTAAAAGGCCATTAAGTAAGGTTGGTCCAATATAGGACTTTCATTCACTTAGCGTCAATCAAGACTAGAGAAAATTGCGGTATTGCGACATACAGTTTCACTCAATATTCTTTCAAGCGGTTTTAAAGTAGTTTTTGGTTGCCTCCATGTAAAAGTTTGGGCTTTATAGAAAAACAGGTTTTGAACTACAAAGTTTTGTTCTAGGCTTCAATCTCAGATTAATTGGCAGTGCTGATAGTTAAAATGCTTTCGCAAAAAAGGCCAAAAATCGCGAAAATGTGGGGAAGCGGGATACATTGTATGATGTGTAAATGTTATGTCATAGCCATTTTAAATCTGCATTTGAAAACGAGATTAGACGCTGTTATTTTGTTGTTCTCGAGAAGTATTATGTATTTTTGTACGTTTTTGCATTTTTATTTCACGTATGATAAGCACAAAACCATATCCAGTGAGCACAGAAAATTATTCGGACGTTGAAACAACGTTGTGTGCCTGATAGGGAGCTTCGACATCCTTGATACGGAATGCAGTAACATGACTTAAATCACGCATTCAATAATAAAGCTAATAAAATTTATTTTTAATGTGCTATCAATCACGCCCCCATCTGACGTCCTACCTACGTGATTCTGCAGAAGAACACGCCACATTAGCTCATGTAGAGATGGATGAAACTAAAAGCTGAAATGAAATATGAAGTTCCTTTTTGGCTTTAGTCATAATTAAATACATAATTACAATATTTTAAGCGCTATATATCTACATAGATTCGCATTACGCCCTCTTTTGTCAGTTGCCCTGCGTACGTGATAGTGTAACTAAACGCAATAACTAGCTAATTAATTAAGAAATTGGAGATTTATATAAATGGCTTCTTTTTGGTAGATCATCAACGCCTCTTCTATGTCTTAAAGGGGATATCCTTATAGAAAATACATGTCTGCTTGGCTTTGATCTCTGAAGTTATTCATTTTGAATATATCCCATAAATGAACAATTAAGAGAGCTTCCTTCAGTCTTCAGGGTTTTTCTCAAATTGGGTAACACATCAGTTTTACAGTTTCACAACAGGATCAAGGCGTATTTTCAACACGTATTTTCAACACTTTTTCAACGTTTTTTCAACGCTCTCTCAACGTTATTGACAAGCTCAGTTATACTCAAAAATCTTGACAGTGAGTGGTGCTACTTTTGTCCATATTCCGTATAGGTATGGCATTCAAACACTCTCTGGCAGAAAATATCTTGCTTCTGTATCCGCCTCTGATAACCAGCTCGGTTATCTATGAGCTGAACATAAAGGGGGATAAGAACTTTAACAACTAGGTTATCACTGTACTTGTTCTAAACTTGACTGCAAAAGCTACCCCTTTCCAAGATTCTGCCTTATCTACGTTCAATCATTTGGAATCCAGTCATTTGGAACATCTTTATGACACGTGACGTAGTAGTTGTGACGTAATAGGTGACGCTGTTACAGTAATTCGTACATCATGGTGGTATCGTCAAAGCATTTTTAAAACATTACGTCTTTTATTATTGCAAAAATATGGAAAGGCGTTCTCTATCAGTGATCTCGTCAGCAAATATGAAAAGATTGCCAAATGGGTTGATGAGTCAGCAAAGTATGTGCTGGCACCAATCAAGAATTCATCAAGCATTTTGGAAATTGATTTCATTTTTCACATTCAAATCATGTATATATGATTCTTTAAGTTCCTTAACTATTGCATTTTTAAAATTTTTAGGGAGGGGGCCATCCGAGATCACGGATTTTGGCTTGTTTTAACGGTATTTGGATATTTCAACGAACATTAAAGCGGAAAACGAACACTATTCCAGTGTAATTACCCGGTGTAAATCTTTTTTTTGGTGAGGATAACATAGAGACGTAATCTGGAGGGGATACCTAGCTAGAACACACCACCCATTTTTTTAATTTTGATATAGTGGCTGAGTTGCAGCGAAGATGCCAAAATTGCATCCTCGGCTAAAATTGATCTCTGTCACTGGACATTTTTACTATACTCCTCGGCTAAGAAAAATGTTGAAAATTTTGTTTTAGTAATTACGAACAAGGGAATGTAAACAAAATGTTTGCCAAGATTTGATTGGTTCTTTTATCAACTGTCACCTACTGGAGGTGGAAAATTCAAACTGGCTACTTTATCAGAGTCATAAAAAGAAACAGCAGGGTCACCATGCTGGGGTATACCAAACTATATTGTTTTTTTTGTTCAAAGAGCCTGATGTTGATGACAGGATGAGACATTCTAGTCGGTAGAAAATCAGTGAAATATGAGATGAGCTATTTCTAATGCAATGGGAACGAATTTCCATACTCATTTTTGACCGGGGGGAGGCTTTTAAGAATTTTTTTTCATGGGGAATAGGATATTCCACTGGAACTGTGCTATGGGATTTTGAAATAATATTTTAGTGAACTTGAAGCAAGCAGTTATCTACTCAGATTGTTTACTTAGTCTCAATCTCTTACTTTAATTAGAGATCATTTTGGTAAAAACTTTCCCTGGAAAGCTAGGCCCCCAGCGGTTTGCGTGATGGTGCAATTGGGCTTTTTTCTGGCGTAATGGCGTGATTTGGAAAAGTTTTTGGCGTGATTGCGTGATTGGAAGTTTAAAAATGATCGTGATTTGACAAAATTTTGCAGCGTGAAGCGCGATTATACAAATTCTAACACTGTATAGCCGAAATTACGTGATGAGCTGCGATTTGGTCACTTTTCGTGATGCGTGGTCGAGACTAAATTTTAGCGTGATCGCGTGATTTGGGTCACCGCTGAGGAGGCGGGGGAGGCTCCTGAAAGCTATATGTACATACTCTTCCAGGGTAAACAGGCCCTTTGTACTTAACGCTTAAACATTTCAATTTTCTTTTCTTTTCTCCACCTTTGAAAATGATGAGAAACATTCTATCAGACATTATAACATAGTTTTCAAATACCACAATATCCGTCATTATAAAAAATGATCTTATTCATTAATATTAATGGTCATTAAAAGCACTCGTAATCTACCCTATAGCACTTACATTGTATCCTAGAAGAGATCCGAGAAGAGACATTTAAGATCTTTCTCATAACTAAGGGAAAATTTCCCCAATATCTCTTTCCTGATCAGATTCCTATGTGGCTTCTACCAAGAGCATATAATTCATCTTCCAATATTTAAGACCAGCTTGTTTTAAGTATAAAACTCTCTAAAAGTCGTTTGATTAAAATAGAGTTCTATTTGTCTCGATGCTCGTGAGAGGCTTTACTAATGAAAACTTGAGCGGTCTCAAATTGGCATCAGGTCCAAAACCAACAGTTTTCGTCGTGTCAGCTTCAAATTCTCCAGGATGAGAAGGCAGGGTCAAAATGCTTAGCATTTCAATTTTTATGACGTCATCAAAATGGCGCAAAAACGATGTTTTTTGTTAATTGCTCGAAGTTGGTTACCCAAAAAACATCTGCCTGATCAGAATCATTTTCTATGAATTGATACGCTTCTTTTAAGCCCGAAATGAGCTTCTAACAATCATCTGTAACGACGCAAGCATTTTGACCCTGCCTTGTCATCCTGGAGTTGATTTTCCTGTATTGCCTCATATCCACAAAATGGCAGTGAAGCAAAAATCTTCAGTTGAGGTTTTTTTTAATAGTATAATTTATAACACTTCTCCTAGCAAAGTGCCATCAAAGAAAATTTCTGCAATAAAAAATTACTGAAGTGAAGTCTATTGTTTATTCGTCGTTCTTTAAAGGAATATCTAGTTTTTATCTCCGTAATCAACCAAATCTGCATACCACTTCTGTCAAACGAGTGCCCATCAGGCACTGCGTAAATTGAGATAACTTTGCGTGTCTGCTGGGTGAGGAAATGTAACTTTTCGTAAAATTTTTCTTATACTATCGTATCTCAGAAGACACGTAACATCTTTCAACGTACAAATAACGTTCTGACGTTAAAAGAACGTTTTTTTTCGGCGTTAAAACAACGTTCTGTACCTACTGGGATTATAGGTATATTTTATTCTAAATTATCCAACGACGATCTTTACATTATATTCAATTTGGATTGTTATTTGAAACGAATGAACGTGACCGCTTCGACTATGAGTTTAAGTTGGAAGAACGTCAATTAGTTAATAGATACGCCCAATAGTTAAGTCGAAACTTAATTTTGACGTCACCAATATGAATCCGGCTTAATATACTAAACATGAATTTAAATCACGTTCCCATGTTCCGCAGGCAAAGTTAGATGTTTAATGTCATATATAAAAATTATTCTAGCTATACCCTTTCACTCCAAGTAACCCGTCATACAGTGAATTTCCGGAACAATAAAGGTTGGTTTCGGGCGCGGTTCCCACTAAAACGATCGTCTCGCATGCACAAGACGTCGTAAAAAAAGTTATGTTTTTTTTTAATGTGCAAGAAGTTAACCACTGTTTTTTTACGGAAAGGACTATGATATGAAAGTTACCAAGAATTTCTTAAAAAAAATTAGATTTTTTTAGATTAGTAAGTCCCCTACTGAAATTGAAAAAGTGATATTATAAGCTTTATACTCTACTCTGCCTCGAAATCGCTAAAGTTTGGTACATACATATGGGTCCAATGCGGTCTACTTAATCTACTTTGTTGTCTCTGATAGAATTTGGCTAAAATGACACTTACGCCAGCCAAATAATTACCTTCTCTTGCGTAGGCGTTTGATGAACTCTCACCACTAAAAGGCCATAAGGATGATGCACGCTCATAATGAAATTGTTTTGCCAAATTTTTGTTGAAAAGATTGTGAAATACGAACCTGATTAGGGCCTGTTTTTTTCATGATGTTGGACGGATATAGGATATCCAGGGGGTCCGAAATTTTCAATATCCAGGGGTAACAATCTGAAGACCAAGGATATCCAGGGTATGGGGGTTCAAAGTTTTTAATATCCTAGGATATCCAGGGGGGTTCCTCATAACTCTCAACTATTCGTTTTTAATCTACCTTAAAGGAACTAATTTTAGCGAAAAGAAAATTTGGCGGAATTTGGCCAAAATCTGCAATAAAAATAAATTAGTTTTTTCCGCCATCCATGAACCTTTTAAAGGTATTTTTTGCTGTTTTTTGCTGCTGTTTTTAAGCCATTTTAAAGTTAACTTTTTCAGCATCCACAAAATTAAATTCCCGCCAAAATTAGTTCCTTTAAGGTAGATTAAAAACGAATGGTTGAGAGTTATGAAGTCAGATTTGGTTTACAACAGACTTATATGACTCCTTTCACAAGTTCAGTGTAAGTTTAGTCTTGTGTCAGACGGACGGAATCGACCATTTCTTCAAGCACACTCGTTAGCTGACCGTTGTTTGTCAAAACATCTCTACGTATCTACATATCTTGTTGATTCTAAATGGTTGTCAATATAAAAACCCCTTTTTGTACAGGATTTTATCTTGTTTGAAAGTACTGCACTGTTATGCGAGAAAACTCTTGGTTTATCTATAGAGGCTTCCTAGTTACCCCCACTCCACGCATACAAAATCGAGGAACTCGGGGAAATATTCTACAATTCACGCATCACGCAAACAACCTATTTTCACGCATTCGCGGAAAGAAAAATCTGAAATTTCACGCAACAAAAAATGCCTATTCACTTAATTACGCAAACCGCTAAATGAAACTCTTGATGAAATGTGATGCATTTTATATCTTTACTAGTATTCTCTTGATCCGCAACTGCTATGAATTGCTAAGAAGGTATTCAATCAGTTAATGCTCTTTTTCCTTTTTGGCTTTAAAATCCTACTCCTGATATCGAGTAGAACCAATTTGCAATGAAAATTGCACCCCTTTAGTTCTAGTTCAATTTTAATAATCTTTGAAGTAATTTCTCTTTCAAACATGTAGATCAGATAGATTTCCTCATATTAAATGACCATCATTTGGGTTAATTAATGCGGAATCTTTGACGCTAAGCAACTATCAAAGCTTTGGATTTCCTGCTATGGTCTGTGTTTATACGATGAAGTCGGTTTCTGTTTCTTTACTTTTCAAAAATTAAACAAATCATATCATGTATTAAAATGTTTCTCTTTTATGACCTTTTTTCTATAGATGGGAGCAACCAGTAAGATCACCATTAATTCCTAGCAGTGCTGGTCTGTAATTAACGAGACTCTCTGAGAATGAGCTTTTCCAGAAAAAGTCCTATCCCCCTGTTGAGGATATAGGATATCCAGGGGGGGGGGGGGGGGTCCGAAATTTTCAATATCCTAGGATATCCAGGGGGTAAGAATTTTAGGACCAAGGATATCCAGGGGGTTCGAAATTTTCAGCACAGATATTCAGGGGAGTTGGTGTTAAGAAAAATCGACATCCCCAACAGTTGGAATATGGATTTTTTCTGGAAAAGCCCAATATCAACCATAATTATAGAATTGCCATTTTTCAAATGAATATGTTGACTCTCATCTTTAAAAATGCCATTGTCGAAATCGGTATCATGCAAACAAGTTTGCATGTAACCAAAATTAACAAAGCATGCGGGAAATTTGCCATAGAAAGACAGTGTGGACTTGTCTTTGTTATTTGTATTTTTCGTCTTGGGTCTTGGGAGTTACTCGTGTGGAAAACTTGGGTGAATTTTCTTTTCTGTTTTATAATTTAGAGCTACAAGGAAGAAAAAATTGGGAAGTGCTAATTACACGTTTATTATTGAATCTTTGGAAGAGCATTTTTATATTGTATTTCAAGGAGAATTTTTCCTTTATTTTGTATTTTACAAGTGTTTTGTCAATTTCAAAAATATAATTTTTCTTTTGGACGTAAAAAACAGCGTGCCTGCCAAGACACCTCAATCACCATAATGGCGGGCAATTAAATTTACCGATATCTGAGAATTTTCAAAAGGGAGTAGTAATATAATACAAAAGCTTTGTATACAACTTTTATGGATCAAAATCTGTATAAAATGATTGAATATATATGTACTACCTCTAATAAGACGGTTTTAACGGAAAACATGATCAAAAACCCTAAAAGTTCTTCAAAAAAGAGAACATTTGTAAAACGCCCTAAAATACAGGTTTTTTGAAAACCGCATATGGGGTTTTTTTCGGGTCTGTATTCGAATTTCGAAATTGAACATTCCAATTTTGTTAAATCAACTCCAGTGATGTTGATTATCTTGGTTGATTCGACAGGGGCTTTTGTGGACACATTCTCTCAACAGGTTACTGGAATCTTTGATCTCATAAAGGTTAGTCACAATTTGAGGTTAAAAGGTAATTATTTCGAGGCATAACACTTATTATTCAAACAAAAGAGCATAGGAGTAGTGCTCCAGTTTACAGGGCAGTGCCAGTGATTGATGTATATGTTGCATGACCTCAAGCCTGGGCACAAGGCGTAGTTTTTAAATTGCTGTAACAGAAAAGAATTGTGGATTTGGTTATTCCTTTGAAGTGAACCACAGAGCAAATGCCAAGGCAAGATCGAAGAGAACATTACCTTTTTTTTGGGTTGTTAAACTATACCCAACTTGTTGAGGCTACTTAAATGACAAAAAAGAAGCTTTAGAATTTTATCAAGCTGAAACTATATATTTCTTAGTTTGCCTTTTTTAACAAATTTATGCAGTAAGTTTTAGGAAACTTTTCTAAAGAACCTGAAAAAAGGGACTTTTTGAAAAAATTGAAAAAGAAAGCAAAAGCCAAATAATCATTCAGCATTCATTTACATAAATTGCGGAGTGGTCTAACGTCGGCCAAATACTTTACTTATGATTTTAGCCGATTTAATTATAGTAAAATAGTTCTCCGGCTTTCTCGATTTCTTTAAAAAACTTTTTCTCTTAAAAAAGATGTTTGAATCCCCTTATCGTGATTGAGAGACTAACATAACAGGGAGTAAAGTGTGATATTCTCTGAAATATAGGATTTTTTCAACCTGACTGACCAGTTAACCACGCATTCGAAAAGTCGGGTAAACTCTCATTCAGGGGAAAAATCTTCAATTCGCGGAACCACGCATTGAAAAAAAATCATTCACGTAATCACGCTAACACCTGGAGCTGGAGGCCTCTAGAATGGGACTTCCCAGTGTATAGATATCTGCGTGTCTGGACACAAATTGGATACATGCGTAAGTCCAATAAGGAAGTTATTATGTTTGGCTTCCATTCCCATTACCAAGAATTCTTTGTACGGACGAGACTTATCAATAATCGTTGCGCAAAATGACTCAACGAAAGTCTACGGGATGGTTCACTATAATTGCTTTCTAATCAATTTGTCTCCACATTTTTTTTGAAGTTTACTGCGTACTTCAATTTGTCGTTTTCCATAGTCCAATATTTAAAAGTTGTATGGTTTTTGCGGTGGCATCGTTGGCCAATTACCGTGAAAAAAGATTCAATAAATTTAATTGTCAAGACTCTCCTTATATTTAAAGTTATTATATAAAAGCTGTTATAATTGTTGTCTTTCTTGCTAAAACTCGTAAACTCTAAGTAAAATAGAGTTAAAGAATATGGAATCCTTTGCATGTGTGGGGTTAATCTCCAAGCAGATCCACTCACTCCACTGAGTTCTGTAAGTGGAGCTGCAGAGGTTCATCAGAAAATTTATACAAATCTGCGTAAGCTATTTTATTAGGGGAAAAGACAGCGCTTCAATCCGGCGAATTTCGGGAAATTTCGGGAAATTTCCTATATTTTATTAATAGTGAAGAGAACACCAACAAAAGATAGAGCCAGTACCGATCAAACTTCATGATATCTTTGGATTATTTAAAACTAAAAACTCGACTCTCGACTAACAACCACACAAACAAATGGAGGTTTTATACCACGTAAAGACGTTGAAACAACTTTAAAGAGACGTTTTGTGTTTACAGTAGGGAGTTACATGAAACAATACAATTTTCTCGAACATGGCAAAGCAGAATTAAATGATAATATTCCCTAATTTCTCTGTGGGTTTTTTTGATTTCGTTCTTTGAGGTTTTGATCTGGTTGTTGAATCAATATCCTTCATCAAGAGAATTTTCTGCTGCTTTCTTTTTCCGCCAGTATTGTTGTGGTGCCATAGGAGTGATCATTTTAATATAAGAACAAACTATATAAGAACATAAGGATTCGAGCACCAAAATGTTAAGAACGTTAAGAATGTTAGATGTTAGCACCCACCTTCTGATGGAGATTTCTTAAGAAAATTTCTCCAAAGCCAGCTCAAATAGATCCTTTTAAGAAGAATTTAAGAACACATGCAGAACAACTTAACAAACAACAAGAACAAAAAAAGGTTAAATTTAAGGAAAGTTAAGAACATTCAAAGCTTCAAAAGCTTCCTCAAAGGCTATACTAGTGGTAACTTTCGTTAAAATATGCCTCCGCAACAAAACAATTAGATAAATGAGATCTTTTGTACCTTAAGTGGACTTTTTTTCGCGTAAGATAAATGAGATTTTAATGGTAGGATAGACTTTGCTTTTATAGCATTTGCTTTTATAGCTTTTCAATATTAATTTCCCGAAAAATACTTACAGATAAAAATATGTACCACAATTGATAATTAGGATCTGATGATTGATTATCTGATTGATATCATACCGCCATATTGAATTTGACGAGAATGGAAATTTCTAGGCTGCACACATTCCCTTTCTTTATTCTAAATTTATCGTAAATTCGAAAAATAAAAAATAAGATGCGTGCAACCTAAACAAAATCCGAATTTGATCTATTCCACCAATTACGACACCAATGCAAAACTACCTATGCCATCCTCGCTCGCTTTAGGCTCGCTGCTGCGGCAATAAAAAATTGTTTAATTCTTTTCAGTCCTTATTAAACTAACTAACTTTGGTTTGTAATAAGAATCAAAGGGAATAACGGTTGTATGTCAGTCTTTAATGGCTTTAAAAAAGTATGAAAGTGCGTGAGAATAGTATACTCTTTCTTTTATAAGCCCTTTCTTTTAGTTCTTAGTGTATTTTCTAAATATTGCTAAAATCCTTGGCAGTATATATTGTTATTAACAGGTGAGGGAGATAAATTTTAAAAATGTCACTTTTCTACTTGTGAGAATGTTGCATTTCTTATACATACCCGGCGGTACTTTCAAAATGTGAACTTTTAAAAACTTTAATGACACCAGATTAAATATGAGCATCATAATAAAACCCCAGTTAAAAACCTTTTAAAATTTTCTTCTGGGAACCTTTGTAATTAGTATGTTGCACAATTTTATTACTTCATTGATTACCTACCGTTTTATCAGCGGTCAATCAGGAAAAATGACGAGAAATTTACTTTTTTTTTTGTAAAATTTCAACTGGAACCTCCCATCAAATTACTATATTAATTTTTCTGAAAATCTTTTGGATAATGATGTTGATCCGTGATCGAACTGTTGGTATATTATATTGTCCATGAACGTTGTTTAAACGTACTGTGTTTTTTTGTAAATTTTGGATAATGGATGTTGATCCATATGGTCAAACATGTCCACAAGACACTATGGTATTAACAGAGTTTTGATTTCCAGGGCAAGACTACTTAGAACAAGTCTGAAACCAAACTCTAGAGACCCAAAGCGACATTGTTATATTGACTGTGTGTTTTAATTCAGCTGATACCTTTGCCAATTCCCAGGGGACGACCAGAACATTTGTTCGAAATATACGAGTTTGATTAAGCCGGACGAGACCGAAGATTTTGTTCGAATTGAATGAGTTTTTAGTTATAGGAGTTCGGATTGCATGAACTATACTATAGTGCACAAGTAATTTTATTGCCCCACAGGGGCTTTTGTTGCTTCACGTAGCGTACTTGCTCTCCCGAAAAAAAATTCATGTTGATGTTTTGTTTCTTTCGATCGATATCGCACGGGCCAAGCGATGTATGATCTTCTAATGTAGCTTCGCGGCGGGGCATTCCTAGCGACAGCTACTTGCTGGTTTTATAAGATTCTTCCTTCCGTTGTTTATCGCAAGTATTGGCACAATAAATTGCCATAAAAAATGGTTTTGCTTTGATGCGCAAAAAAATCTCTGTACGTTTGATGACAGATCATTGAAATTATTGGCAAAATCTTCCAAAGTGGCTTTAGTGAAAAGGAAATTAAATTACTTTGGAATATCCTTTGCATTCATCAATTTTAATTCAAAAAGGAAATTCCACAAAAAGTCATATTAGCCAAGCAGCCAGCACACACACGGAATGGTGTTTTAACGTCGGAACAACGTTCTTTGCACGTTGAACAAGCGTTGAAAAAACGTTGAAAAAACGTCATACTGGCCAGTGCGGTAAAAGAACTATATTTTTTTTTGGCTGGGAATGAATTGTGTATAAAATCGTGAATCTTAGTCTCAAATTTTCAGTTCCTTCCGTTTGGCGGCTAATTCGCCAAGAATTTTAATGAGTATTAAGTTGATTTTTTTTTCGCTTTAGATAATAAGGAATCGTTAACGAATAGGCAATTACCAGAGATTGTATAATTTCAATGCTATTAAGTAGGAACCGCAAAGGCAGTTCAGTTATGATTTTGATGAGCTTTTCAGTTTTCAAAGGAAATCTACCCTTTTAAAGTAATCTTAGGTGTTTTAAAGTACCTTTAATTTCGTCACAGCTCCAGTGTAATACCCTACTCTGAGAACCCGATTTATTGTTCGTTAGTATCCCAGTAGGCACGGAATGTTGTTTCAACGTCCAAACAAAGCTTTTTCAACGTCAGAACGTTGTCTCGTAGTTGAAACAATGTTAGAATAACGTTGTGTGATGCCTGATGGAATACGTTGCGGTTTATTCACGGCCCCAGCGATCCGGGTTTCGTATTTTTTACGACGTTAAAGGCTCCTCAAGGTCCAAGAGGTTTGAAATATGTTAATACCTTCGCGGCAAAGCGTCACCAAAATCATCAATAGCGAGGCTACACAAGGGGCTATTTAGGACATTATACGTGTCTGTGACGGCCTGTACATAGATTCTCGCCACAGACGTGTCTAACGTCCTAAATATATTGCCCTTTGCGTAACTTCGCTGATATCATCCGGCAGTGGGGTATGTATGGCCTGGGTTCTAGGTTCCTATATTGTGCTATTTTGACATTTTGGTCTGCTCGGGTATTGAAAAATCGCTAGACTTAGATATTCCGAATAATAACAGACCCTCTACGGAAATGACGTTTCAAAGATTACGTAATGGGTTTATTAAATTCAGAGGAAACACAAAAGTCACTATAAAGCATTTTGATCATCTATCAGCAAAAATGAATTATGATATATAATTTGGTTTCCTTAGTGAAAACTCAGATCTTTGCAGGTGCAGCTTTTTAAATGCAAAATTTCAAGGGTGTTTTGTGACTACTTTACTGACGCTCAACATTTTTAGCGGATGATTAAGATCATTCATTGTTAAGATCAACTTAATTACACACACAAAGTTAACTTCGTACCCAGGACGATGTCTCTTTTTCATAGGGTACGAAATATCGGACGAAAGGTTGTAGACTTTTTTAAATAGCTGAAAGTCAGTGAAAACACGGTATAACTTCCCGTTCAACCCCACTTGTTGCTTTTGAAAGTGGTTTGTTTACATCTGGTAGCCATAGTTGACTATCAGAATATTTTTCGAAACATTTTATTTCTAAACGTTTTCAATTTCAGGCGCGTAGCCAGGGATAGCGCAAAATTTGTGTAGGAGTGCAAATTTTTATGACATAGTCATTAACTATTGAAAATGTAAATATATAATTAATGTATCGTAAAAGATATGCTCTCCAACACATATTTTGCGCCATCCCTGTCTACGCGCCTGTTCAACAAGGTTTCTTTTCGTCATCTAAATAATTGTGCTTTTTATAGAACCTCAATGGAAAGGTCTGAAAATCAGGCCAGTTTTGCAACTCGATTTTCTTTTTGATAAAAGTGGGTTTTAGTGGTCAAAGCTGGCCCAGCAGACACACTTTTTCAACATTGATTCAACGTCCAAATAACGTTCTGGCCTTAAAACAATGTTGTTTGGGCGTCCGAACAACGTTCCGTGCCTGTTGGGAAGAGAAGATTCATCATCAGGATATGACAAAAAGCTTAAACTTAAGGATCTTAAGGTTACGACAAATCATCAAATCAACAAAGCAGATTCGAGATCACTTGTTAATTTTACATCAATTGCAAAAATTATCTTCACGCGCTATAATTATAAATTGATAGTTGCCAGGCACATAACTATTTTTTTAATTTGAAAGCATGACATTATCTGATCATTCAATTTAGATGCAACTTTTTGATGCCTTCTCTGTCGTAATAAGAATATGAGCTTGAAGGTCACTTTCTTCACAGCAACAGGTTATAAAAATGTTCAGAAAGAAAGAAAAGTTAAAGGGTAAATATTCAACACCCCTGAATCACTGCCCGGCCAGATCCGCCCCGATAAAAACCCGAGTCAAAAAAAAAGAAATGACTCACCCCAAGCAATTGAACCTGTGAGAAATTGAAATAAAAGTTGTCCATCCGATTAAATTTTACAGAATCCAGGCCTCCCCGGTCAAAAGGCACACTTGGCAAGAAACCGGTTAAAGGCGGTCATAAGACCTAAAATGTTAAGAATTGTACTGAAAATCATAAAAATTAGTCTCACAATAGAAAGAATATTTGGTCATTTGCATTGAAAAATGAGGCTAAAATTTCCACCCCAATGGATCGTTTTCCTTCACAGTCTTCCCTATCCGGTTTTCATTTTTTTGAGACTTACCCCGATGAGCTTTCATCTTTTACAGGGGCACTGGAGAGCAACGTTTCGTGACTGCTGGGTATGATAATCAAGATTTTGACGAATAAAAGAATAAACAAAACAAGACGACATATTGTCGAAAATTTCGCCTAATTATGACACATATTAGCGTTGAAAATAATTTGATTTTTGCT
>JAUJPO010106884.1:0-22523 GCA_032270745.1 Tiaropsis multicirrata | reverse complement strand
TGCGAAGTTTGAACGCCCCGGGAGGCGTCTATCACCACCCAAAGCGCGTATACCCAAAAAACGTATATATACGTATTTGGCTTTCAGCTAAAACGTATATATACGTATTTGGCGTGCTAAAGGTTAACTAAATTTTTTTTTCGAGCAATCTTCTTTGAACTCGTTCCCAGGGTATCCTCTGTATTTATTGAGCCAAAGAGCCCTGGGAATGAATTTGAATCTCCGATTCTTCTTAGGCGTCAAATGCTCAGATTGTGACAAGAAAGGAAGCATCAATTCTATTTGTGATAAAACCACTGGTCAGTGTGTTTGCAAGGTAAACTTTGTTTGTACCATAACTCACAAGTTCATTTTCGTATAGAGGCTGTATATATTCGCAATATTTAGATATTTAAAATAAAACCGGGACCTTGAATAGCCTACCGCATATAATACCCGTCGGTCATTTTGAAGAAATGATGAAAATTATTTTAGACTGAATCCGCATGAATCAATGGAATTGGTATTTTTCATATTTTTTTCAGGCATAAAATTGACGTCAATGCACGTTTGCCAGGCCTGTAACTTTCTAACGCCATGACTGAAAAAATAACTTTTTTCGTTGCTACCATAGAAAAACGTTGAAGGGAAAAAATGCAATAGGTGCAAGAAAGGATCATTCTACTTACACAAGAAGAACAAAAAGGGCTGTCTGACTTGTTGGTGTTCTGATGTATCTAACGTCTGTACCTCGTCAAGATATTATCGTAATTCGGTAAGTTACTTATGCCGGTTTGTTCAGTCCGTAGAGCGCTCGCCTCACAATCGAAAGGTTTTAGGTTCGATCTCGGCCATCGTTAACTCAACCAATGAGTATCGTCAAGATATTATCGTAATTGGGTAAGTTACTAATGGTCTTTTCAGAAATAATCTTTACCCCCCTATGAGGATGTCGATTTTTCTTAACACCTACCCCCCCCCCCCCTGGATATCTGTGCTGAATATTTCAATATCAAATATTTTGTAACTTTATGACACTTTAGTTCCCCCCCTCCCCTGGATATCCTTGTTCTTCAAATTTTTACCCCCTGGATATGCTAGGATATTGAAAATTTCAAACCCCCTGGATCTACTATATCCTCGACAGGGGGCTACGGATATTTTTTGGAAAAGCCCAATGCCGGTTTATTAAGTCGGTAGAGCGCTGGCCTCACTATCGAAAGGTTGTAGGTTCAATCCCGACCATCGTCCAATCGACGAATGAGTAACACAAAACAGGTCAACTAAATTGTGCAGTAAGTCTGTCGGAACTGGCGTCATGATGTGTTGCGCTCTGCCTTAATTGAAATCCCATCCATTAGTTTAGCGCTCGCGAAAGAGGGAATAGACAATTGATTCGCCGATCGTCAGTTTATTGGTTCTGATCCTAGCTTTCCATTCTTGTTCTGACTTTGAAAGAACGTTGTTCGGACGTAAGAACAACGTTTCGTGCCTGCTGGGGATTGGCTGTTGAAGTTTCCATCTCCATTTTCAATGTCTTCTCTGGGTGTCGATGTAGTAATCAAATTCACGATTTCCATTACATAACTTTTATACGGCTGTTTGCCACTAATCGTTTTGAGTTTTTAATAATACTAGTGGCCTAGTGTCAAACATCAGGATTTTTAGGATGTTTCTTTTAAAAAGATTACGTCATGGCTATCATCCCAGTAGGCACGGAACGTTGTCAGAACATTATTTGGATGTTGAAAGAACGTTGAAAAAACGTCATGTGTCTGTTGGCATGGGACGAATAGAAAACTTTCGATCTCGTTTAGATACCATTGGATAATGTCAAAGGGATTCGAGTCACTGATTTCCAAGAATTCTTGAATATCCGTGAAAGCTTTTATTACAACGCAATGAAAGAATTGGTGTTGACCAAAATTCAAAAACTGTCAGATATCGTCCTATATTGGGATTTGCCGGACAAGTTTACTGGTGATCAGGTGAGGAAGGTTCAGTTGTTTACTAATGTATTACAGGGTTATGTATTTATTACGCGTCGACCTCCCGTAGCTTTTTTAGAAAAAAACAAGAAAACGTGATTAATATTATCAAATATTAACCCTAAGACTCCGCAGTATTTTTGAAAAAAAAAAAAAATTCCATAAACTTTTACAGAAAATCCAAACTCAATGCTAGTTTGGTTATAAAGCTCTTTTCATTAGCGAAATTCGGGAGCCGCTCGCATCGCTGCAAATTAGCGTTTGTAAGAACAAATTTTAGAGACATTTTCCACTTTCGTTTTCGGTAGTGGCAGGCTGTAGAACGATGTCAGGAGTTTAACAAAGTTTACAAGGAAGGATGCTGCTACATGGTTACCTAGTTTAGGACAAGGATGCTTAGGGGCAAAAGAAGAACTAATTTCACGCATAAAAACATATCTAAAGTATCCAAAATTTACCGAAAAACTAAAATTGAGAACAAAACATAACTCCAGTTTTCTCTGCAGCCTGAAGTCAAATGGAAGTGCCTCAGCTGTCAGCAAACTGGTCGCTAGATACTGAACTTTTTTCTCAATGTTTCAAATTATATATTTAATTCAAATTGTTATCACAAGAAGGAGGGTAGCATGGGTCAACAAGAAAAGGCTTTGCGGATGTTTCAAAGTTGAAAAATAGTGTCAGTACAGTACAAAAACTTTTACATCTACTGTTAAAAGCTACGTCATGCTATGATCTCAAAATCTTATGTCTTATGGACACACAAATTAGACCTGCTGTTATTTTATTTTGAAAAGATATCCCTGTAAAAGTCTACTGTGACTGTCCCATTGGTGGTAGTGCATTATGCTGTCACGTATTGTACCGTGTTATATTTGAAACATTTTTCCCAAACTGGTGAAAAAGGTGGATTAGTTTCTATGTTAAAATTAGCTGATCTAAAGCTTAAATCTGCAAAGAGGAAAAAAGCTACCAGGCTGACTCAGATAATCCTAATTTTAAACAAAATATCAATACTATCATTAAACTTTTCGCGATTTCACGCCATCACGCTGAAATATTCAATTTTCACGATCACGCCTGAGAATCAAACTTTCACGCCCAAATTTCGATCGAAAACAACTTATGTTACAGTTTACGTTACATCTATTTCACCACTTACAGTTGCTTGCAGCAATAAGTTATAAGTAACCTTCAGCAGAAAATTCGTCCCCAGTTGAAAATATGATGAAAGAAAATTTTTATGACCCCATTGTAAAAACAATATACCATTTGACCCAACTCAGTTTTTCATTCCATTGATATTTTGATACCAACTGGGACAGAGAGACTGTTGTAAGTCCACATAGAAGTTTAATGGTCTTTGGTTTATTAATCAGGTCTTCGTAAGTTAAGGAGCTTCTTTGAAGATGAGAAATAATGATTCCCTGTCAGCCTGTTGCTTTATAGGAGGACTTGTATATATATTTTTTGTTCCTCAACCAACTCTAAAAGTCTATTGTTTTCTCTATTTTGATCAACAGCATGTTCAGTAGCTGGCTTTTCTTGCAGTCTTGAGTTCAAGTTTTTCATACCTTTCTCACAAACTCCACTCTCACTGCAATTCAAACCAGTCATACAAAATAATGTTTGTATATATGGCTTGAGTTTTCTTCGATGAAGGCATATATTATAATATTTAATTGACACTGCATTTATTTTGGTTCTGAAGTTGTTGAAGCAAAGTGCTGATGAATTACAATTTACCACAATTTATCAACAGTTTTTCAGCCTTCTCCACATAGAAAACGTAAACAAATATGGCTGCCGATTCCAAAACGTCCCTACAAACGCTGTTTTGCAGCGAAGCGAGTTGCTAATTCATACTCTTTCTAAAATATGTATATATATGTCTTTAAACGAGGTGGTCTAGGACGAGTGCCAAAAGACTGGGGCGTCGATAAAACTACCTACTACACGTGTGTAAAAAAACAAATTTGGGAGCCCGTAGAAATTGTAATTTTTTTAAAGTTCTTATCTTTTACACGGCTTTTGACGGATTTGATATGGTTCTACAGTCGAAGCTCTAATTGGCGAGCGGACACCATCGGAGATTCGAATTGGTGTCCGCTAATTGGAGCTGTCCGCCTTTTTGGGTGTCCGCTAACTAGAGCTTCGACTGTATAAATTCTTTGATTCTCCATAACAAAAAAAACCGAATAGCTCAGAGGATAGCCTGGGAACGAGGGGTTGAGTTGCTGTCTTTTAACTCTCTACCTTAGTGGAGAATACCAGAATATTCTCAAAAGTTTTGACGGAGAGTGTTGCTTTTGCTCATATTCCTTATATAGAAGTCAACACTCTCCGTCAAAAAATTTGAGTAGCTTTTGTATCCGCCTCTATATTTCCCCTCTCTTGGATCAGCTTTCAACATACGGAGGAGCTATCAAATACACCATATCTTATGATGCGGATGAAAATGGAAAACCTTATTCAAATGTTGACATCAAAATGGTTGTAAGTTGATGATTAAATTTGTTAAATACAGTAATATCTCATAAAAGACTACCAGTGTCGGATGAGGAGCTAGGCTTTTTTTTCAAGGGAGAGTAATTAGCATCCATATAAAGGTAATGGGATAATTAGTGCACTCTCCTCCGTTGGTTATAGCCTACCTCTGTATGTGAGCCTGGACACTCTGTATCCGGGGGTACTTTGGCAAACAAAAATATGACGGGTATTTGTGGGCGGCAAGGGTTCCTTTTTCAGACTTTAAAAGTCTCTCTAGAGATTACACAAAAACACAAAATTTTATTTTTGAAAATAGTAAAATTTCCCTTCAAGGAAATGGTTGAATTTTTCAGTGTGCATTGTAGTTTAAATGTTTTGAGAATTCAAACTAAATCTTCTAATGTGATAATAGTCTTTACAAACATATACAATTTAAATTTTCTTATTTGAATGTGATGCTGCTCAACATTGGTTGTCTTGCTTCAATTTATAGGGGAAAAACATGATTTTGCTTTACACCAATGGCGAAAAGATAAACAATCGTCAGGTCAAGAAAATGAAAGCAATCTTGAGAGAGGTAAACCTTTGTCTTCTCTTCTTTCTTTCCTTCCTTCCTTTTCTGTAATGCAAAATAAAAATTCATTACTGCTAGTTGATAATTGTTAAACATTTTTCAATACTATTGACAAACCTCCCGCTTTTTGGGGTACCTTGCTTTTGCATAAAAGATTACGTAATGTATCAGAGGCGGATACAGAAAGATATTTGAAAAATTTCACGGACAATTTTTCTTCCATATAAGAAATACGAGCAAAAGGAACACTCTCCGTCAAAATGTCTGAGGACCTTCTGTATCCGCCTCTGTGGATACACGTTTTTTATAAGAAAATTAAAATTCGAAGAAGCCTTTTAATGTTTTTAACCTTTTTTGGTTTCAACCCTTAAAATGTTCTTAATTAAGACTTTTAATTCATGTGTACATAATCAAAATTGAAAAAATGTTCTTATTTCTATACTCTTGATTCTCCAAAGCCTCCAATTGTTCTTAACATGTTCTTAACATTTTCTTAATTTTTTGACCTCAAAGCCTTATGTTCTTATATACTTTGTTCCTATAAAAAAACGTGCATCATAAATAAACCTGTTTAAGACGATCACGAATCAAAATACTTCATCTTACCATTTCTTTCATCCAGAATTATTGGACACATTTAGGTGGAGGACAGGTGTCACGTGATGAATTTCTCAATTGTTTATCCGATGTCTGGAACATTCTTATCAGATCGACATACAATACCAAAACTAAAATCTCGTCGTAAGTTATATGATTAACCATAACCTTCTTATCTGATATAATTTGTTTATCCGATGTCTGGAACCTTCTTATCAGAGCGACATACAATACCAAAACTAGAATCTCATCGTAAAGTTATTGATTAACCATAACCTTCTTATCTGATATCCTTATATCGGCTGTAAAGGCCGATCCCCGCTCCAGCACTCGCATTTTTTATTAAAATGACGTAATACTAGTCACCATTGGCATAGAAATAAATGAAGCCATTCGATTGGTTAGATATGACATTACAATAGTCGCGCGCGACTTCGGAAAAGATTAAGCAGTTGTCAACTTTTTTTTGATCGCGGTGTGTTTGTCCAATGACGAATATTTATGTTGGCTTACTATTTTTTACATGTTCGCTTATTATTTGTGACGTTTCAGGCGTCGCTTGGGGATGATGTTTGCTCAAACTTTACTCACGTTTCTCTGCTTCGTTTTAGCTTGAGTAACTTTGAGATGACAGGCGCAGTACCCTTCAACATGAAAAAAGGAAAAGCGTTTGAAGTTGAACGATGTCAATGCCCTAATGGTTATACTGGATTGTCTTGTGAAGTAAGTTTGATTCTAATTCTTTGCCACGGCATGACGTCACAATTGGGGGGAAACAGATTACTTACTAAAGAATTATTATGTGTAATCAGTAAACAAAATCTTTTAGTGAGTTAAACCACTCGAAATAATTTGTTCTAATTTATGATATTCATTACATAGCCTTACGATAAAGGAGCGCATTTTTCCCGGTATTGAAATATTTCTAGGAAATCCCATCCTCTTATCGCATTGTTTAGAAAAAGAGCACGCGTCTTTTTTATTAAAACACTGTTGTGACTAAAGAGGAAAATATAATAATAGGTCAAAATGTTCATAACTTTACTAAAAAAGCAGCTCAAACAGTTTCCTTGAAAATCTTTTCTAGCCTGCTCTTTAAAGTTTTTGAGAATTGAAAATGGATCATCCGTTAAGTGATAGTGTAGAAATACGGCCGATTTATTTGCTGAGGTCTCAGACGGCGGCGGGGAAGTTTGAAACAAACAAAGTGTTCCTTTGAAAAATCTCGCCCGCCTGAATATCGTGCGGGGGTTAAGATTATTTATTGGATTAGAGGTTTTGACTTGGACTATAATAGGTTGGTCTATGTTCTTCTAGAAATGTAGTCGTGGATTCACAAAGATTATCAACGAACTTGGACAAACCAAATGTGAAAAATGTCTTTGTAACGGTCATGCCACCGATTGTGATGGAAAAACAGGTTATTATGATATAATTTCTATTGCAGAAGGCACATCATCGTCGTTTTAACGTCTAAACAACTTTTTTTCAATGTAAGAACATTATTTGGACCCAGCAGACACGGAACGTTGTTTTAACGTCCCAGCCAACGTTGTTTTAACGTCAGCACGTAATATTTGGACGTTGAAAACAACGTTAAAATAATGATGTTCTGTGTCTGCTGTTGGGATGCTTGAAAAAAAAGAACTAATTCCTATTTAAAAAGGAGTAGGAACCATTCCTCCAGAGAGGATCTATATCTATCTATTTATTAAATAATTATCAGATCGAGCTCCTGGTATGAAGTACGATAATCTCTATTTAACTCCTACTCCTCAATAATTTTCTTTTTTGCTCTCTCCTAGAACTAAATCTCTGTCCTTCTTTGGTGAGAGATCTTATTTCCCGATCCAACGAACTTTCTATTTTCAAAACAAAATTTCAAACTTCTTCGCCAAAATTTGAGCTCATTGCATCAAGTTCTTTTCTTTAGAAAATAATCTACTTGTGGCTAGAGATCAGATTCTTTTGCGTTTGGTTTTAGGATTCATTGATTTGTGATTGATGATTTCATTTCTTTGTAAAGATACTATTGTCAAAATCAGTACCATGCAAATAAGTTTGCATGTAATCAAAATAAACAAAGTATGGGGGAAATTTGCAACAGAAAGACAGTGTGATGGGCTTTTCTCGTTTGTGTGTAACATCATACATTGTGTGAGTTTGTTGAAAATCCAACTCAAATAAAAAAAATCGGAGCTTTATCAAATCGTTTTTATTCTTTTCAGGAAAGTGCATTAAGTGCCAACATCACACTGCTGGTGATCGCTGTGATAAATGCATCGATGGTTACTATGGAAGCCCAGTAACGGGACAATGTAAGAAGTGCGCATGCCCGCTTTCAATTCAGACTAACCAGTAAGTTTAAAGTTACAAATTCAATAAATCAAGCCAGATGTAATATCTAGGGTTCCTTTCCAAAAACAAAAATTGAATTAGGATCTCTTCGGCAGTTATCGGTGTACCTTAGGGAAGAAATCTTTGGGAGAAGAAAATTAAATTCCGCAAAATATGTCATTTTGAAACTATGAATTCTACAAAAATTTCTTCCCCTCCCAACAGACACACAACGTTACTTATTCAACATCGTTTCAACATTGTTTCAACGTCCAAATAAGTTTACTGGGAATTTACGCTAACCATTCGATCGCAATGCCTGTGGCATCCATATGCTCATAGTATGGCTTTGCCTGTGCATTCCCAGCGTATACACATAACGTTATTTCATCATTGTTTCAACATCCAAATAACGTTTTGACGTTGAAACAACGTTGTTTGGACGTTGAAACAACGATCCGTTTCTGCTTGATAAAATTAACTATATCTTTAATAACCTTAAAAGTGTCCTAATCATTAAATTACAAATTTCTATAAAATCAAATAAAAAAATTCCCTTTTACCGCTCTTATTTACTGGTAGATTCAGCAGCAGTTGCGCATTGAACGACGACGATGGTGATTTTACATGTTCTCATTGTGAACCTGGTTATACTGGAAGAAAGTGTGGCAAGTACGTCTCTCCAATCTTGTTAACAATCTTGTTATATCGGGTGTGCCAAAAAGAAACGCGCCTAAAATTGAAATTGTGACGTACGCTTTTCAAATCGACGAGATCACTTCAAACTTGGACACCACGCCGAACAGTATTTGCTCATTTAGTATCCAAGGTTTGAATTGTAGACCAAGATGTGTTCCATCTTTATTTATCACTGTTCGCTATTGTGTCCATGGAACACGTTACCCATCTGGATATGATCCGAATTTGATAACTTAAAAAAAAAAAGTTTCTTTCTTAAATGAATTACCTTTCCTTGATATATATATACATAATTATCTCTTCTTCCAGATGTGCTAATGGTTACACAGGGAACCCTCTGACACCAGGTGGTACATGCAAAAAGTATTCACAACGATGTAAGTTAATTAAAGTGGCATCACGTAATGGGCTTTTTCAGAGATACCACAAAGATTTTGATAAAAGCAACACTCTCCGTCTCCTTCCGTATCCACCACTGAAAATAAACTATGGTATTTTACTCAACCAAATATAGATACGGCGGCTCCAACAGTGGAGATCACGCCAAAACGTCGTTTGGATCGTATAATGACATCAGCAACATTCAAATGTATTGTCCATGGAAAGGATCCACTCGAGATTCTCTGGTCACGTATTGATGGGCGGCCGCTTCCAAAACGCGCGATTGTCACGAGAACGAGCAAGAACTCGCGCACTCTGGTGATCAAGCGATTGCAATTAACAGATCAAGAAACGTATATTTGTTCCGGGAGAAATGATTATGGTCTAAATACTGCTAAAGCACCTTTAGTGGTTGTAGGTAAGAATATAAAATAAACGAATTTTTGAGAAGGCAATACAAGGGTGAAGCCGTGGTTTAATGGCCGATGAATCAGAACATCACTTTTTATCCAATCAAGCTCGGCCCTCGCGCTTGTGTAATAAGTTTCCTCAGGAAAATTGTACTTTTTTCCTACCAATTTTCTGCATAGGATACAAAGTGGATCCAATTCACCTTCAAGTCACACCAAAATCCATGCGAATTGATCAGGGTGGCATCGCTCGATTCTACTGCAAGGATAATAGTGAAACCACGTCAACTATTGACTGGATAAGCGAGACAGGAGATCTTCCAAAAGAAGCAACTACTAATCGAGGCGTGTTGACAATAGTGAATGTTCAAAGAAGACACACTGGACTTTACACCTGCATCGGTTCGAATCAACACAGCACGGATCGGGTGACGGTGCAACTTAAAGTCGGAGGTAGGTCTAGCTCGCAAACCTCCTTCCCAGGGTACCCTACCTTTTAAAAGACTATTTTTTTTGCTAATCGTGCAGAAGAGTTTTTCACTGGTCATCCTTTTACCCCATTTTAATTACAATTCTCAAGTAATTTTGTTCTTCAAATTTTCGCTTAGGCTAACGAGGATGTTCTATACGTCATTAATGCTATTGACAATTTTAATCGACGAATTGTCGTGGAACATTTCTAACCTTATTTTACCATCTTCGGCTGTTGTTAAGGACCCTCCTCTTATGTCATAAAATAAAATGTGTGGATTGATTCATGGGGCTAGGGTGATAAAATCATAAAAGTTTGCTATGAACCGCTACCTAGCTGAAGTTTGTTGATTATTAATAACAGTAATTCATATTGCGAAGTTTCCATGTTGTATGGGAACCAAATTTATTATATTATTTTCCCTGATTTAATTTTTGCATTTTTCCAACGAAGAAACTAAGCAAAATTAAGTTATATGAAGTTAGCAAATAAGTTTAGCAAAATAATAGACCTTTTCATAAATTACGTCACGACCAGCGAATGCCTCGTTTTCATACAATTACCAAGGTGATTATGTCTCACGTGACTCAAAATGACACATCTATCAATGGAGTCAAGTTTTGATAAGCTCCCTTGGGATTCGTTTACCATAGCACTCGATTCAAAACCAGGCAGCCGTTGTTCATGACGTAATTTATGAGAAGGTCTATTGTTTTAATCCGAATGAAGTACAGTAAATAAATTGAAAGTGGTCATCATTCTACACTCAATCACCTAAAGAGTGGTCATTTAACCAGACTCTTTTTATTGTTCTTGTTTTATTTCATTTTATGTTTCAGTTCTTGAGCCACCGCGTGCTTCTGTTTCACCACCATACGGAACCGTGGATATCGGTGAAAGCATGGAATTCCAATGTTCCGTCACCGGGTACCCTCTACCTGTTATAACATGGAATCGAGGCAACGGCAAGATGCTACCGCGAAATGCACAAGCTGATGGGTCTATCTTGAAATTGACCAATATTGAATCTGAGGATGAAGGAGATTACATATGCACTGCAACCAATAAGGGTGGCACTGTCAATAGAAGGGGTCTTTTGTACGTCAGAGGTTTGTAATTTTGACATATTTCACATCCCAGCAGGTACGGCGGAACGTTGTCTTGACGTCCAAACGACGTTTTTCTTCAACGTCAGAACGTTATTTGGATGTTGAAAGAATGTTGGAATAACGTTGTGTGTCTGTCTACTGGGATTCTGCTACAGCTATGGCAATTAAGATTTAAACCCCCGGTTTTTAAACACTCCACCGCTAAAATTTTGTTTAGTTCAGCGTGTGCCCGATGGAAAATAGGTTTCATATAGGTATCATATATACAATGCGGTAGAAGGGTTGACTAAATAAATTTTCACTGGGGAAAGTAAGTTAGGAGTTTTCCTACGCATGTGTTAAGAGAGGCGGAGAGGCGCTGTTGGAAATAGTTGTTAAAACAGCTCTTTTTGAGTGACAAAAATAGATTCCTTATTTATTTTTTCGCTGCTTTGCGTCCGTTTTAAGGAATTTCCTCAAGAATACCACACCCTCACTCCTGGTTTTGATAAAAGAATAGTTCTATCTATAGCTTACGTCATCACAGTTACTCGGATACCAAAAATCGTAGTCGAAGATGAAGAATATGAAAATGATTTACTCTTATTCCTTATCTAGATACACAAAGGATACCACAAGTCACTATAGAGCCGAAATCAACCAGTATCAAGCCTGGTTCCTCAGTTTCTTTGTTGTGCAGTACTGGTGACACAGAGGCTACTTACAAATGGAAGAAGAAAGATGGTAGACTATCTGCAAGAGCCACTTCGCAAAATGGTGGACGCGAGCTGCGATTCAGTTCAGTGACGATTGAAGATTCAGGTCTTTATGAATGTACGGCTAAAAATAATTATGGCTTTGATCAAGATGAAGCCTATCTGGAAGTGTTGATTGGTAAGTTTGGGTCAGGGCCAGTTTCAGGTGAAAACCAACCTCGATTCCAGGGCGAACCGTCGGCGGCCGTGCGGGAAAAATGAGAAACAGAGACGTCGTTTCTATGTCAGAAAGTTTATTGCCCTGGGTACGAGGTTGAGTGAAAACTTGTTTCCAGTGTTTTTTACTATTTTTTATATGATTCTAGTAAAGGGTACTATGGAAATCAAACACTGTACATTACTAATGAGTGAGGTTAAAAACTCACGAATCAAGCCTGAAAATAATTTACTCAATAAATCTTTCTCGAAGAATTGGGGGAAAGTAGGCTTCATAAAAAAATGGCAATTTACTGTAATGGTAATACCAGTTAAAATATTCTAACGCTAATTTAGTTATTTGCTATTCATTTAGATTTAGGATTGTTAGCTCTCCGAATAAATACTTTGATGGTGTAAATTTATTTGACAATTTCATAACTGACGTTTCAATTTTCTGTTTGAGATTTTTCAAACTAAGCGTAAACAAGCCAGGTGAAATGCGGCTGAAATTTTGTTGGGAATTGAGGCGGCAGTGTAGCGAAATTAATTTTCTACACTTATCCGCAGACAACTTCACGGGAAATTTTTAGCAAAACAGACACTGCACAGAGAATACTAACGAACGATAAGCGTGAGGTAATACTCTGGTGCAAAATGAAAAAGAAGGGACAGCTGTCGGGTATATTTTGTTGCGTATTTTTAAATGTTCTGTTTGACGGTTATTAAAAATTCAAAATTTATATTTACAAAAATCTCTCTTTAAGAGAACGAGTTAAATTAAGTCAAAATTTGCCAAAATAAATACTCGCTGAAATTAACATTTTTGGTTATTTCATTATCATTCATTATCCAAATTAAGTACAACCGAAAGTTCAGTATATTCCTTTAAGAGGTAAGAATTAATTGACTCTAAATGTTTAAAACATTGAGATATGCGATTGACCTCAAGGATATCTCAGGGTGGATTCTGCGTATGAAGGGGGCGGTTCACTCATATACAACCCAAAGTATCCTTCTGGAAGTTCTGGTCCGCCCATCTGTCCGGGCGATGGAAAACTGTTCATCATGTTCGGCAGGTGGGTTATTTTACGGGTGTGTTTCAACTCTTCCGCCCCTTGTATTTTACTTTCAAAGACTGTCAATAGTTTTTTGAGCAAATGTAACTGTCCAGTCAACTGATCTAAGATACATCGACATAAAGCGTCAAAACCAACGTCCCCTTTACGTGCAATCATATCAATAAATGTTTCCGCCCGTCTCTTTCTAGGGCGTCGATCACACTCGATTTCCTCTTGATCATCTTCATCGAAAACGCCCTTTGCTCGAAGACAGGCGTAAAGTTTTTGCGGTTCCAAATCTTTGGCGAGAAAGTTTCGTTGTTCTTCGAGTGTTTGTCGCTTACATTCGGCATAAATATTTAATAGTTCTTCCTTGTCTATAGTCTCGTCATCCGCCATATTCGTGTCAGAAAACAATATTTCTTTCTAAAAACATTTAGAATAAAATTGGACGCTACATTTTCAGGATAAAGTTTTGACAGTTTTGGACAAAATTATACTTTTTGTAAAAATTTGATTCAGTTTTATGAAGCAATGACAAATATTTATGATCTAATAGGCCCCCTTAATGAAACTCGAATTGAAAAATTCGTTCCCTAACAATTCCACTTACGCTTAGAGTAGTACAGAATGAATCACAAACAGACAAGCAAACACACGTCCTAAAAATGGTAAATGTCACAACAAAAAGGCGAATTAAAATCCTCAAAACTCATATATTGAACCGTAAAAAAGTTTTCAAACCATACGTTGCCACCATTTCGCTTTTCTCTATCAAGTAGTTATTTATAAAAAATAATGCGTTGGAATGTATTCGATACAACACGCTTATAATCAAAACAAAACAAATTTGGTTATCAAATCGTCATTAAATAACATGACACTCACCCACATTGTTCGATTTCAAAACTTCTACACAAAATTACTTTTTTCGGTGCAGGAGGAGGGAGGAGTGTTTGTCAATTATATGTCATCTTTTGTCAATCGAAAGGTTTCTATCGATGACGATGACAAATAGAGAATAATTAAAGAGGGGAATTTCCTAAGTGACATAACAAATTTCCCAGAAAACCACTGCTTTTAAACAATTAATTTTCTTATGTTGTCAATATGAATAAGTACATAAATACTAATTCCATGAATCCCATGAATTTATAACAAAAAAGTGAGCAGGAATTGAATACACGGGCTTTAAAATAAAAAGGCTGATTACGTGATTTTATACCCATCATATGGATAAAATAAAGAAAATAAAAAATAAAGTAGGGGAGAAAATAAATATATTTTAGGCACATTTTAAGTTTCAGGTTTTTTTCTTCAAAAAGGTTCAAAATTCCATGTTTTTCAGAGCCTGTCTTATTTGGAGGTGACGGTCACTTTTTTAAAGAAATTTCACGGCATTTAATTTCGCAGTTCAGACCTTGCAAATTAAATATTTCACGGAACTTAATTTCGCGGGTTGAGGGTATTTTTAGTCCAAAATATAGGCTAATTTGGCCTAAAAACGTCAATTTTAGGTGTAAAATTTCAAAATTCAAGATTTTATGTGTTTCGCAGAATTTAATTTAGCGGTTGACACCCAAAACCGCGAAATTTAATGCCGCGAAAATTTCTTCCCTTAAGGTATAAAAATGACAGTTTTGATCACAGAAATGTTTAAAAAAGATTCTACAGTACGTACCACGAAGAACAATATATGGTATTAAGCAATACAATCTAAACAAATTATTTACTTTCATGTTTTATGTGTGTTTCTAATATAATATGTTACAGTTTTCCTAATAATAATTCTAAATATTCTAAAATTTTTAGAAATTACTGTCTTACAGAAATCTTAATAAATCTTTCTTTTTTTCAATTTCAAGATTTTGATTTTGGCTCGAGTAAATTATTTTACTTTTGAAATATTTATAATGAAATTAAATGTTAAATGAAGCTAATATAATTGAAAACTCAAAGCAAAGTAACGAGTATAACCTTGAAAACAGAAAAATCCATGCGATAGGTTGTCTGTACACAGTTTCCGTAGAGATCTGTTCCTATTCGCAATTTCTAGTTTGATATCTTTTCTAAAACTAAGCGTTAATAAGCTTGGTGAAATTTGTCGGAAATTTGAGACGGAAGCAGAAAAATGGATTTTCTACACTTCTCCGCAGAGACTACATAACGGGAAATTTACGGCAAAAAAGACAATCTGCACAGAGTATACTAACGAACGATAAACGTGAGGTATACTTTAGTACATAAATATTTTAACTACTAAATTATGAAATTATCAACTCATCGAACGGATCTTCTTATTATGTTATCACGTCTGTGAAAAAATACCGACCAAATAATTGTCAAAGAAATACAAATGAGAAAGGAACCCCACGTATGATCGATATACGCTACATGAGTTACTTACTTATCTTTTAACATATTTGGTACTAAAATAGACCTTTCATAATTTAAAATTGGGGAAAGATATTAATTGTTAGCAGTGAGGGCTAGCATTAGAAATCAAAATAAGTCTTAATTAAGAAACAAGTGTGACCTAATTACCATGTATTACCCGAAAACTTAAGTTTAAATAAATTTTAAATATGAATAATGTTTAGAAGAAATTCCTTAAAAGTGCATTAGAAATCTGCTTTAAAAAACTATGTATAAGAGACAAAATGAAAAAAAACCTGTTCTAAATTGCATATCAACATATTTGTAATGTTTACATTTTACTTCAATCATTATTATTGATCAAACCTTTCAATCACTCAGTTGATAAATTAAAATGTATCCATAGTACATCTCATCAAAAAGTTTTTTAATTATCTTCCAACTCTGCCAATTCTTTGGCAATCATTTCCCGTGCTTTTTGAACATTAGTGAATTCATTATAATGGTTTTGCCTCTTACTGCGGAAAGCTTTCTTTTTCATGTTATCAGCTTCACTCAGATGTGTATCGTCGTCATCATCCTCACTCTCACTCATATGGTCTTTCCGTGTTCCAGTATTCTCAAGTTTGCCGGCCAAAAGGTCTGCGCTAACACCACTTTGGTTTTCTCCACCCTTCGCATTCGATTCCGTTCCTTCTTCATCTGAAAACTAAACATAAAAAGAGAAAGCTTTACACAAAAAAAATTCCTTGAGTTAGAATTTCAATGATAAAAACAATAACGGAAGCTTCATGTTTAAAAACTATAAATTCAACTCCACTGCAAGTCAAGTTTTAATATATTCTGATTCCATAAATTATATCATAATGTGAGATCACTTCATCAGCAGATCTATTTTTAACATCCAGATTACATTCAAAATGTTTCAAAATGAGCTAAAAGAATGTGAAATTCTGTTAAACCCTACATCATTCACACCACCACCTTGAAGATCTCACTGGTCACTTTTTTTATTTATGGGTGTAAATGATGTAAACCAAATGTGAATGTTGCAGGTTTTGACACAATTTTCCATATTGGTTGATTGAATTTCGATTATATTTAGCAATCACCAATATTTTGATTATGTTTGATTAAAAACTAGCTAGGAATACTGCAAGTTTCAATGATTTGAACAGATGAATGACCTGCCACACCAACAGAGAATGACTAGAGTTTATAAAGAGTGGAGAATACAGAGACATACCAGAGGAAAAAACAACTCCTGGTTTTTCTCCACTTTTCTTCTAACCGTAAGAATTTGGTCAAGAAAAGATTGACAAAACAAAACTTGGAAATATGAAATTAGATCAGACTGATAGATAAGCAAAAATGTAAATAGGTACTTTATTCAGATTAACTTTTGTTAGTTTCTCTCGTGAAAATTTTGAAATTGCTCATTCGCAAAAGTTTATCTTACATCATTTTCAATTCTATAAAAAGTGTCCTAAATCTACCAAAATATACTCAGTTAAGTCAAGTAATGTTTCTAATAATTAGCCTTTATGGTGGAGTGCAGACTAGACTGTATATAGTACCGTAGATAGCCATATCTCCGTCACCCCTGTCCCAATTCTGTCACCCCTTTTTAATTAGCAGCCAATATCAATCTTTGAAAGTTAATTGTACAGCTTTGACCTTTTATCTTTCCAACTACAATAAAATGCTTACCTACAAAGAGAACAACCTTTCAAAAATAGGGGTGACAGAGTAAGGACCAGGGTGATGGACCAATTATGTAACTTTTGAAATTTTGATTTTTCAATAGAGTAGAATATCAGAAGAAGAGGAGCAAAATTTAAGCTTATTTGGACCACTAGATCAAAAGTTATTAAGGTTTAAAGTGAGGAAAAGTGCCGTTTATAGTGAAAGGGTAAGATCCGATTACCGGACTTGTATTTGCGTGTAAAGTTTGTCCTAGCTCATTTTAACAAAAAAGTACCTGGTACTTAGGGTTATATGATATTCTTTTCAGCTTGTGATCTTTTGAATACTTTCCATGAGGTGTTTTATGAATTTGTGAAACAATCTGAAACAATATATGAAACTATGTGTGTTGAATTTTTGTAAGAAGCTTTTTTCAAAATGCAGTAAAAGTTAGGCCGATGGAACTTGCATATGAGTTTAGCGTCAGCTGTCCACTTGTCTCAAAAGCACCCGCATGAAAATTTCATTATTTACAAAAACGACAAAACTTTTCATTATTTATGCATTTCTTGTCTCTACAACCACAATAATTGTTTTTTTGGTAGTTTCACGTGTCACAACAAAAGTTATTTCAAGTTATGACTTATATCTTTAGAAAAACAATAACCCACGGCACAGAAAATGATTTTCCATTCACGGGGTGTTCAAAGGTTTACAAAAAAGTGGATTGAGTAAAATGGTGGTTGTCTTGCTGGTGGTTGTCTTGCTGGTGGACAAATGGGGAATAATGAATAATGAAAAAGTGCTGCATCTTTTCAACTGAAAACAACGCTAAGCTTGTATGTAAATTCCATCGGTCTTAATAAGAATGCCCTAAGAATAATGCCATCTTTAAATTTTTCAAGGCCAAATTTTTTTTTTGGAATTTTTTTTCCTAGAAATAACTCTAAAATCTTTCTCTAGCTGATTCAGCTTGCCTATTTTATTTTTTTTTCTTTGAATTAAATGGTTTTTATATTACTCTTTTCCAGAACAGGATGATAATAAATTAAGAATCTATATTATTATGTTAAGAATATTTTAGGATGATTTCAATCACAAAGTTAATATGGAATATCCACAATTCTTATAAAATAATTTTCAAGTGTAAAAGAATTAAAAAAATAAAATTGAGAGTCATTCCTCTGCACTTTTTGAGTAACTGGCAAAAATATTATCCACAAATTCTGTCCTTTTTTTTCAGGTTAAAGCCGTTATTTAATTCTATTTAAAGAAATAACAAAAGGTTTTTGACTTTCGATTTCTACAATCATAATCTTCTAATTTAATATAAAATACCTTTTTAAAGCTTTTTACATACAGGGACTGAATGTGTGTGTTGTCTTTCTTATTTGAATCAAAGTGAAGCATGGAGTAAAAATAGTCGGTGTAAGAGAAAGTTTTGTTTTTATTAATGTGACTAAATAAAGTAAATGCTGCAGAGAATTCTCCTTTCATTTTTTATGAGAATCTACATGACCTCGAAGGTTCGGCAAAGTGGTGTCTGTTCTGATGTTGGAAAGTAGCTGTGTCTTGTGTCTGTAAAGGCTGGTCTATCTGTCTATTCATAGTTAGAGAAAAATATCTCTCTGTCGCCGGATAAAAAACACTTTGTTCTTTCCCGGCATAAATCTTCAGCTCTTAACATGATTCTTTCAAGTAACCAAAATATTAAATTATTGTTAAAAGAAATTTCATATTATTGTTTTTTCGTTTTTAGGAAAATCACGGTCGGTCAGGCCTGTAGAACAATAAATTAAATTTGTCTCGCCTAAGCGACTTAAATTGATTGTATCTACAATTTTCTTGTATCAATGAAAGAACCAATAATTTAGGCTTTTTGGTGTATGCCATCTTTAGATAAAAACAAATTGATCAATTTATTCAATAACATCAATTTGTCGAAAAGCTTAGTAAAATAAAAGATAAATATAAATTATTGTCTCTTTCATTTGGTTTTTAAAATCTACAATTTTCTTTTTAGCAAAATATATAAAAAAATGTTAAATACAGAAACACAAGATGAAAAATCTGAAGAATCTCACTGTAAATCATGCTGGGATTGGTTCTCAAATTTCTTCGTCAAAAACTATTTACCCATATCACTGATTTTTGCTGTGGTTTTTGGCGCACTCGTCCCTGCACCTGGAGTGTTCTTCAACCATAAAGAAACTATTTACGTCTGTGTGTCAATTCTGTTTTGTTATGTTGGCTTGTACTTGAGGACTAGTGCTATTAAAAGTGCCATCAAGGCTTACAGAGCCTACACATGGGGCATTTTTAGTGTACTACTTGTGACTTGTGTAATTGGTGGTCTATTAACGGATCAGTTAAACTTTGATAAGTTGGAAATTGATTCGCCTACCAACAACATTTCAAGTAATATGACAACGGTGATGCCATGGGGGGAGAACAAAGGAATACGCCTTGGGCCTTTCGAATGTCGTGTTGGTCTTGTATTGTATTTCATTATGCCATGTACTGTCGGCTCTGGCGTGATTATGGTGAGTTTCTTTTTTGAATCAGTCTTCTTTTTTTCCACAAAGTTTTTCTCATTTATTAAAATTTTGCTTTAGAATTACAGAATTTTCATTGATTGAATCTCTATCACAATCACAGATAATTTTCTTCCAAGAAAAAACATAAACTTATACGGATGAGTAAGCTGGAGAGCCAGTCGCTCCGGCTCCGAAATACCACGCTGGTAACCTCCACATGACATCCTCTGTTTCATCCCCTAAATTATACAGATCCTTGTCAAAGATACGGAACCGGAAATTTTTCTTTGTTCTCTACTTTCAGTTGATGAGTTTGAAAGGTGACATTGCAGTTGCCATTATGATCACTGTGGTAACCAACATTGTCGGTATCTTCACCATCCCTCTCTATTTGAAATGGTTGATCTATTCTGATGCTGGTGTCCAATTCAATATCGGAAATATGATGTTCAAATTGTTCTTAACTTTGTTCATACCTTTAGCTGTAAGTATGGTCTCTTTGTTTTTTTTCTTTTTTCTTCTGAACTTTTTTCTGGGGAATTAAAATTCACGAAAGTGCTAAAGATTACGTCACATATTAACCATTTATCACCGACTTTCTCAAGTTGAGAAATCAAAATTTCTTACTTTTTTTAGCGCATTGATAGTTTTATGATTTTTTGTAAATTATCAATTTTGCGCTGGTAGATTTTAATGTTCATCCTGTTAGTATCACTGTGCTCCAATTTACACAAAATCTCATTTGAATACATAAAATTATCAAGAGACGAGTCATAAGAAGATGAGGATAGCGATCGACCTGTTTTAAGTTGACCTGTGATCATTTTAACACGACCTGCATTTCCGTTCCGTTTTTTGTTTTTTTTCATTACGATTTTCAAGATAACTATTCATCGTATTTTCTCTCCCTCAAGACAGTTTAATAAATTGTTGAAAAATTATTCAAACATATTATTTATAGATACTTTTCAGCCACTAAACCCCATCGTCAGCACAAAATAAAAAAAATTAAACCATATTGTGTATTTAAACTTTATACAGGAAAAATGCTGAAAAAATTGCTAAAATTATCTACCTACGTCTAAAAAAAAAAATGAGTGGTTTAAAACAAAAAACCACTGTCTCACAAATGAATTTGATATCAAAATTTTAATAATTGAGCGATTAGTGATGACAGTTAGACTTTCATCACCATATAATAGTAACTTATACAAAAAACGAAGGGCCCGTGAATAAATAGAAATACCTAAAGTTTGAAGGTTGTGGAATAACGAACGTCTTGCATGAGAGTATTATATAGAGCAGTGTAAAAATGAAAATGTTTAAAGGTCTCAATGTTGTTGGTACAGCAAGCTGCAAAATGTTTCTGAAGGTGTCATGGAAACTATGCCTAAACTTGTGTTCATTGAGGTGGCGAGGTGGATGAAAAAATAAAAATCCATAAAGAAATAAATCCCTAACGAAAAAATGTACCATAAAGCTTAGGCCAAAAAAAAAAGTAGGAAATCGGCCGGGTGAACTTTTTCTTCGTGCATCACCCGGCCGCAACTTTAATATATATATTTTTTCTTGGTAGCCTATAAAAATGAAATAAGCTACAAGAGATTATCAGACAATTTTCTTAAGAAACTCTTACATTTGAGACCTTTGCCATTTTTCCAAACTGACTACTAAGACAATGAAATAAAAAAACCACGAAGCTAAAGTGTGATTTATATCTTAATCGCGTTTTTTTGCGAATAGAGTCATCAAACATTGAGATTTTTGCCGTTATAGGTCAAGTAGAAAATAATGAAAAATTACAACAACAAAATATTTTGCGGCCGGCCGGGTGAGTTTTTTTATCGTCACCCGCATTTCCGGAAACAAGACTCTCTTTTTTTTTGGCCTTATTAATCACCATTTTTGGGGTTTAGTTTGTCTCTAACTGATTATTTAGTGAAGGTTCGTTTGTAGCAAGAAGAAAATGATGTTTTCTTTTTATATTCATTTGATGGCCGAGCTGGGTCGTTTTTCGATTTAGACAATAATAACTGGTTTGGAGGTCAATACGGGAAGATATTGACCGCAGCCGAAGTACATAGATAGGATATGGTCAATATTTTCCGTATTGACCGACAAAACAGTTATATTATTGTTTATTTACTGGTGAGTTTCTGTTAATGGTTTCGATTACAATAAAGTGACATTTTTCCCTGATTTTCGATGAATTTTCGCTATTTCTTTTTGATGTTTTGCCCCCGATCATGGCGTTCTAAATCTACAGGCCTAGCAAACGTGCATTGGCGTCGAAAACTGGGAGGCCTAATATTGATGCCATTAGCGTCGGCGTCAATTTGATTTCATCGTATTGCGCCTGTTTTTCAACGAAAGCCGCCCACTATAAACTTTCTCTTCGTAAGTAAAGTCACTTTTTATGTCAAATTACGGACAAAAAGTACTTTAAAAGAAGATGCAGGTCAAATTACAATGAAAGTTCAGTGACGAATAATGGTCTGAGAGAAAAGATTGAAGAACTACAAATCATCCAAATCGCAAGATTCAGGTCTATAAGCTGTCAGAAGAAAAATGAGAAAAAGAAGAAGAATGAACAAGAACTTAGATGTTAGATAAAAATAATTAGTGGACACAAGACACCCCCCGTTATTTTTTGCAAACATTGGTCAGAGAATATGAAAACTGAAAGAGGAGGATCTGGAAGAACGTCAACCCTATAGAAGAAGTCATTGCAACGCTAATTCTTGAAATCGTGTTCAAACAAATTTTTGGGTCAACTTTTTAAAAACATAACTAAACAAAACGAAATATATTATAGGGCCTATTCCTTTCTAGTCAAAAAAGTCCTATGAACACCACGAACACTTTTTTTTTGACACTTTACTAGTTCCTTTCATGTCTTTTTTGCAAATTAAAAGTCCTAAGAACACCATACCTTTTGAG
>JAUJPO010106774.1:0-22527 GCA_032270745.1 Tiaropsis multicirrata | reverse complement strand
GTTTGAAACGTTCGATTGTTGAATTCTGCGTTCGATTTAAAAAAAGCGCGCGAAAAAAAAAAGAATTAAGGAGGACGGCAAGATCATCAAAGGAAGAGATATGTGCAATTTGGTTCCATGGTAGGTCATACAAGATTCTGATGTTCAAGAATTTTGACAGATTTTGCTTGCAACTTGCAAATCGAGAGTAGAGGGTCTAAATCGCTTCGCAATTCTTATACATATATGGCTGGTTGATGTGAATGCCTAAATTGCAAAATTTTCCCCGGTTTACATGAAAGTTTCCCCGATTTAAAAAAATCGGACTTTCGTGAATTTCGAAAGAAATTTGCGTGAATGCGTGAATGAAGGAGTGACTGGGGTATGTATGAATTCATATTTTCTGATTTCTTTACTAGAGCACCTGAACTGTTTGAAGTGCCCTCAGAATGCATGATCAACGAGAAGACAGACGTATGGTCCTTAGGATGTACTCTGTTCGCATTATGTTATGGTGATAGTCCATGTGATGGAAATGCATTGTCTGCTATCAATCCTCAAATTAAGGTTATTGAGGGAAAGTAAGTTATTTTTTAACTGTTTTAGTCTCTTTGTCAATATAAAGTCAGTCAATCAATAATAAGTGGCCTGCATTTAAAGTAGTTGAGGTTTACAATCTGTGAAATATTTGTAATTTTATGGATTCAGCTTCGTAGTTTTTATAGGTAGGTTGTAAAGTTTGAAAGGTCAAGTTCATTTACTCATTAAAGTTACCAATCCATAACATCGAACTATGATATAGTATATATAGTGCACCCAGCACCATTTTGGGCAAATCTCTATTTGTATCAATATGAACAAAGATACATGACCCAACTAATTGAGATAGACAAACTAAGTCAAAGCTCGTCACTTTTATCGACTACTTAGAAGGTTTATTGATGCTTTTCTTTTCTCTACAGTCAGAATGCCACACATAGCTATGTGTGCATAGATATCAATATACCTGAATCAATCTTTTATTCATCATTTGTTGGTGAATTTCTTAGAATCGCTCGTTCTATGTACGTACTTTTCAAGACCTAAAATTTTCATCCAAAGAATGCACGCTCAGGGTGCAAATCTCTACAAACTTGATCGCAGTCATAATATCATGTCGTATCTCAGATTTTTCAAGATTTCGACTCTCTCTGGATTTTCCTTTCCAGAAAATTAAGTTCCTTTTCAGTCTAAAGAATGTTTAAAAATGGGCAAGATTTCCATTTTTTGGTAATCAAACTAATTTTCTATGGATTGGAGGGTGCTAACCACATCAAGTTTGAATTCGTTGGAAAGCCCTTTTCAAGATCTTTCTTTCCATTTTGTCCCATCTTTTGAATAAGTCTCTGGATCAATAATAACGCAATTAAAAAAGGCAAGTAATTTCCACACCAATTCGAAAAGGAATTTTCTTTTTTTTTAGACGTCAACGCATAGCAAGGTCTTCTCGCGTGCCGTTTTTAGAAAAGAATTCGAACACATAATTGACGTCAGAACATCTGCAAAGGAGTGGCATCGATGTAGCTTTAAATATAGAAAGTGAATTAGATAAGAAAAGCCTTATCTTGGGATTCATTTATTTTGATTTGCAAAATGGATGGTCTCATGTGAGAAAATAGGCGATTCAGATTAATAACATTTCATAAAAAATTATTATTATAAAACAAAGTAATTGGAAACGGATTTTTTGTTCGTTTTAAACTAAAAAAGAAATGCCGCCAACAGTAGGTTCTAGCGAAGGCACAAAAAGTTCGTTCTAGTGTGTGTTCATGCATGCAAAGCTTATTATTTGAGGAGAGTATAGTTGCCGAGTCAGAAGAATCTCAAGACAAAGATTTGTTTGAAGAAATTGGGTTTGTAGTACAATGTATGTATTTTGTATGTTCGATTTCCACTTTCCACTTTATATAATGTCAGTTGTCCATTGATTATACTTATTTTCATTTCTTTTTGTTTTAGATATTCAACGGAATTACACAAGTTGATTTTTGCAATGCTAAAGGTGGAACCTGAAGAAAGACCTTGTGTAGATGACATTTTAGCGCTCGCAAACGAAATCTTGAAAAATCTATAGTAGTTTTTTTAGAATCGTAGATAAATCGAAACACGCATATATTATCCTTTTGGATAAACAAAGAAATAGAAGATGAGTTTATATTGTGATATGAATTTGGAAACGATTAGGCACATAAACGAACTTTTTTAGGGTTGGTTTTATTTATAGTATAATTTTTTTCTCTATAACATTCAGTACTTGTAGGTCATTGTTTACCCATGTAAGGAACCATATGCCTGAAACTGATGAAGCAACTTGAAAATGTCCGAAAATGAGGCTGGCTTTAAGGTATTTTTTGCCACTTGCAGATGTATTTTTAATGCGTTGTTTGGTAATTAAGGTATAAAAAAATTATTGCAGTTGCCAAAGGAATCCTAACTAACCCTAGCCCTGACTCCAAAAATGGTGTTACTTGATTAGAAAAATGTGTATCATCAATATTTTTTCGATATCTTTTGTTAGACAAAAATAGAATATACTGGTTCCAAATTTTATTTTCTTAGTATCAGCGGCCATAAGACAATAATTATGATTATTAAGTTATCAATTTGTCATACCTAGTTTTATTTATTTGAAATTTAATTTTTTACAGAATTTTATAATATTATTTTAAAAATTTACGATATTCCTCTCATGAGAATGTAAGAGAATAAACGTAATAAAATTTCTACCAAATCAATTTCTATTAATTCAATTATTTATGCATGCCTTTCAAAAAGCTTTTGTATAAACTGTTCTTGTATCAGACCCTTGTATTTCCGAATTTCCAAACTAAAATCATTTTGTCATCAATGATCAACTGTTGCTTCAAACCTATGTTTATATTCTGAAGTTTTTTACGCAGTAATGGAATTGTACATCCACTGTTGAGGATATTAACATTTTCGGATATCCACTCATGTTCCCCAGATATTGGTGTCGAAAATCTCGAAATCTCGAAAATCCACCACATTTTATATGAGCTGACACCTCGAACATCCCAAACAATGGGTGTACAATTTCTTTCCTTTGTCATAAGCTTCTTTATCTGTCTTTTGCTCCTCAACACTTTTAATGTATTTGCATCATTCCTCGTTTTCAAAAAGATTTCGTTTAGCATATACCAAAGACATACAATGTTCATGTAATTGATCTTTCAAATCACCAATATACATATACTGTTCTTGTATCAGACCCTTATATTTCAAAATTTCCAAACTAAGTTTTTCCATTTTGTCATCAATGATCAATTCTTTCTCAAACTGTTGCTTCAAATCCATGTTTATATTTTGTAATTTTGTACGCAATATTGGATTATATTTATCTTTTGCCAAAGCTTTTTTGATCTGTTTCTGTTCCTCATCACTTGAACCTAATAGAAAAGCACTGGATTTCAGTTTCTCTTGCATTAGCTTGTTTTCGCTCTTTAGCTCTATGATTTTTGCATTCATGTCTTCGATTCGTTGATTCTTCTTTTCAATGATGATCATTTTCTCCTTAGTTATTGTTTTTATTTCTTGGTAATGTACCCATCTGTTGGAAGGCTTATCCTCGAGTTCAGTCGACATTTTTAGTCACTTAGTTTCAACTCTAAATGTTTTCTTTTTTGTAAACATTACCAACTTCAACTAAAAATATATAATATATAGTCACCAAGCTATCAAAATGAAATATTACACTATCTGCAAAAACGATTATCAATTATAGACAAATTCCCTCATCAATTATATAGTTGGATTTTCTGATTACTCTTTCCACGCTTAGGTTTCCCATTCTCTAACCTCTACCGAAAAAATTCTCATAGAGGCTGCTAAATGTCCCGATATCCCGCTTTTCGCTAAATTTTGATGACAAATTATTTTTGTCTAGCAAGGACTTGTCTGGATTTGGGCTCTAGTATTATCGATATTGAAGAAGGAAAAATATTTTATTTTGAATTTTGAATTTCGATTTTATTTCTCGATATCATATGATGTTATTATTGCATGGTAGATTGCAAGCCTATGGATTGGTCCGTTTTTTCGCCCCAGAGGGAATGGTCCTCCAGTAGAAAATCAACCCTGTTGTAAAACAAAGAATTACAAAGATCCATCAGACTGACCAAAACCCGAATCATGACGGAAAACATACGCTTTAAGCTGCCACCCACCACATAAAAAAGGTCTGCAAATCAGACTATCAGGCTCTCTAATGACTTCCATCTTGATTCGCCACGTCACTGTTACAACTTCACTAAATTCTGTACGAACATTTAGGGTCTATAAAGTCTATAAGCAAGAATATGATACCAACTGCATTCTATTGTTATTCTTTACCCCCAAAATACAATAAAATAAACAAACTTTTATACATAATGTCTTTAATAAAAAATATAATGTTTACAAAATACAATTCTATGTTTCATACCGGGACGCCACACGCTCTAAAAGATGATATGGTTGAGAAAATGCGAACGTAGCAAGCAAACTTTTCAGCTGGGGTCAGGGGGGTGCTGCTAATTTCTTTTCTCAAAAATAACAGTTTTTAGAGTGAAAACAACCTTAATTTTGTAACTATTTTTGTTTAAACATGATATAAATATCCGTGGAAACTTAAACTTTGAATAAAAACTATTTACAGGAAAACATATGGTACGTACCAACCGTACACGGAGCGGCGTCCCTGTCATACCATTTTGTGATCTTGACTTGATCATTTTTGTCATTCCATAATCTCAGATACACTGCGGGTGTTGTAAAGCTCAAAATGTCCCTTTTTGTGAGTTTGTGCGACTCTATTTCATTTCAGTTAATTTGAAGTGCCCCCCTCCCCCCACTATTCGAACTTTCGGGTATTCGAACTCAGAACTACCGCATGTTCGAACAAAAATTTGGGTTTCAAAATTGGACCCTTAAATGCAGTGCAATGCAAGCCATCCATTGCAATCTCTTAAAAACTTATAACATAGTCAATTTTGATTGACCATACAAACCCCAAGGAAGCGTCCGAATGTCGTCATCATGCAAATTCAATGTTTATTGTATGGTATGACAAGCCCTCTAACAAAGACCTTCCCAAGAATACCCTTCTTTACCTTTATGGGTTTTTATTTGACCATATTACCATTGATTAAGTAGTCAGTCATAGATTAAAATGTCACTTCTTTCTTTATTTCTAGAGATAACCAGAAATCTTGAAATCTCTCATACAAGATTCTCCCTTTTCTGAGTAACGAGTTGCTTCGTGGTCTGACTACGTTCTACCATAAATCTTTTGTTGTTTGTCGTGATCAGTCACTGTTTTCATTTTCATCATCATACATGTTCTTGAGCTTTCATACAATCTAGACCTTCTTGGTGGATACAGAAGGTTCTCAAAAACTTTGACGGAGGAGAGTATTACTTTTCTCTATGTTCCTTATATGGTCTGGATGGTCATCACTCTCCTCCGTCATAATTTGAGTACCTTCTCTATCCGCTTCTGAGTAGGACCTTGAAAACCATTAGAACGAAATCATCTGTCGTTTTACCATAACCACTCTGTTGTGATTGCAAGATTAGTTGTTGTTCTCATCTTCATCTTCGTACAAATTCAACTTCATCTCTTCGTATTCACCAATGCCATCGTACGAAATAATGGTGGGTGATTTCTCTTGGCAATCAATCAACATTATCACTTGTTGGAATTCATCAAAAAACGTTAGACTCAGTCCCATTATAATGAGAAAAGCTAACCATTCACAAGCATTACTAACCACATGTAGCGTATACCCTTCATCTCCAGGCTGCAACATTGCCAAAGAGTTATAATATTGATGATGTTTGCGAAAGCTATATGAGGATATAGCAGCTGTCACGAAGTAAACACCAGAGCATAAAGACAAGCACAACGTTAATATGAATCTTAAATGACATAACCACGATGAATAAAGACCATATAATGCTGTCTTAAAGCTGATGAGGGTTTGCAACCAGAAATAAATGGACGTGAAAGCGAAGAAGATGACTGCACCAGCATCATGAACCTCCAATAGATAGAATTCCTAGAAAGAAAGAAATTGAGTCTCAAATTATCTTGTGTTATTTGCATTATCAATTATAATTTTTAATTGTTCTGATGTTTAGGAACCCACATGAACCCGCCAGGAGGGGCACTCATATGGTCCGACCTACGGTATCTGCGGCCCTTAAGGGTAGGTTGTTCAAGGTTCTGACAAAATCCAGGTGCACTGTAAGGGTAGGAAATTTGAGAAAATTTTGAAATTCTTTGCTCAATCCGAGGAACAATGGTCGAAATATGCACTGTAAAGGTCGGTTTTTTGGAAAATTCTGCACTGCACTATAAGGGTCCGAATTGAAGGTCCAATTTTGAAGGATCAATTTTGCTTATTAAAGATGTCACCTACCCTTCTTGCTTGAATATTAGCAACCAGAAGAGCACCACCCATACTCACAATCGATACTACCAACGAAAACTGATTGTAACGATAAATCAACTCTCTGTTATCTCCACAATGTCTGGCTTGGTGTTGACATTGAAAATAACGTGTGAAATAGTTAGAGGCTGCTAATATAATGGAGACGTTCATCAACAATGAGAATATGTTTGATTCAGGAATATTTGAACCAGTTGCGCTGATTGAAGGTAGGAATGGATAGACATGATTCTCCATCACAGCCATAATATATGATACAGCCAGTGCTGAAATGGTGAATAAACTCCATAGTACTGGTAAATAGCCCAGTCCAAAACTACAATCAAAAACCATTTTCTCAGTCCTTTTGAAAAGCTTTGACTGTTATTGCATAATGGTTGATATTGACATGTTGCTTCTGTTTTTGATTCCCAAAGAGAGAGGAGTACTTTATGTCAATATTCTTCAACTTCCAGCCTCAAACTCTTGAAGAGAGCAAAACGAAGAAATAAAAATAATTTCTAACTTCCAGAAGTTTTTCTGTTGTTCTATTATTTTTACTGGTTTATTGATAAAATTAATTTCTGGTCCCAAAAAAAGAAAAAATTTCAGTAAACGTATCCTGTGTGATAGAAAATGCAGTAAAAAAAAGAAAAAAGAAGCGAAAACAGAGAGAATGAAATAACCAACCAGTTTCTCCAATTATACTTTTCACTCAAGCAAAATGCAAACTAATTTCTTTTGCTGAAAGTGAATAAATTTTCATTCCCTCGTTTTCATTCTTCGTTTTTTTTACAAATTGTTCATTCCTATTCGGTTTTGATTTTGAAAAATTGGAAGAAATAAGAAAAATTCGGTTCAATATTCTCTTCCTCTGTCCCTCTCTCTCTCTCCCTTGAAAAACTATTTAAACAGTCCTCCAAAACCCTCAAAACCCCAATGTCGCGTTTGAGGGAAAGCCGCGATTAATTTCCAATTTTTTTATTAACATCTCTTCCATCGTCTTCTTTTCCTCAAATCCTTGATATAAAACATCTGCTATCTGTTCAACAACCATTTCTTTTGCTTTTTCTTGGTCGAAATTTTTTCTAAATATTTCGTGTTCGTCATTCTTATCGATATAAACTAAATATTTAGTTATAATTTTCCTGAAAAGCCATAAGTAATCATTGTGTTTTGAGTTCAAATATTATGCGAAAAGTCGCAATAAGTCTAGTTAGATTGCACGAGAACAAAGACATAGTTCGATTTAAGTACTTCCCATACATATCAAGAACCTACTGGGAAAATGATAGGTTCAAAATCATTCCCGCTGTAAAGATAAGTCTAAAATGCAAAAGGTTAGGACGAAGGAATTGTTGAAACTAAACATTACCGCTGATTTGAAATTTCTTTAAACCATTAGAATTCGGATGGAAAGGAGCGCTGCAAGCAGCAGAAAAGTTCATACCGGGTCATTGTAACAGTAAGGTTGTGTAATTATTTAGTGAGATTTACAAAAGAGGCCCCTAGCGGTTTTTTTGGCATATTGACGTGTTTCCGGAATTATTTTGGCGTGATTGTGTGATTGGAAGCTTGAACGTGTTGCGTGTTTATTGTACCGTGTATCACCGAAATTACGTGATGAATTTCTTGTAATTTTTCGTAATGTGTGATCGAGCCTAAAATTTAGCGTGATCGCGTGACTCAATCGCTGTGTAACATCGCTGGGTGTGGTCTCCTAAAACAATCGTTCGGACATTGCAAACTATCGCACTCATGATTTTCCAGGATGTTGGTCAGCGGAAGACTGGATGTATCTGGTTATGTCTCAATAAATTTATTCATATCGGCACAGTTTGAAAAATTTATTTTTATATTTTTTGGGTTTTACCTGTAATAATTGGTTATGAAAAATAAAAATATTTTTTGTATATAGAGGGCAGGGATATTTCAGATTTTGAAATTAATCAAAGTTGCTTTGTTCTATCCTCTTCTTTTATTTCTGTAAAAAACAAAAATAGATTATCCGACTTAAAGTCAGGGGCTTAGGGGCTAGGTAATGAAAGAATTGGAGAAACGGGTAGATCGATTTTAATCAAAAAAGTAAATCTGCCTTCCTCTCTAAGCCTCCCCTCTATTTTTATTTATTTTCCACCTGTATTCGCAATCGTATTTTTTGAATTTTTAATAATAGAAATGTTAAAAGGTATAAAGAAATTATTTTCTTTATCATATTCAAAACAAAAAAATATTTTTGATTAATATTTTCAGCAAAAAGAATTAACAAACAAAACTATCAGCGAAAAATACTTTTCCGAATTGATTAAGCTCCGGCTTTTGTTCAACCCTCACCTTTTTATAGTTTTCCAAAAGACTGTAAAATGAACATCAAAATTAATCCAAGATTTTCTTTTGTAAAAAAATTTAGGAAACATACAGGACAAGGTCCGTTGCCGCGAAATCAAGGCCACCACGCAATTTTTTTTCTCGAAGTTTAGGTTCGGCAACTTTCGAACTTTCACGTTAATCGGAGTAACCGGGTATATACTCATACTTACGCTTTCACGCATCGAACATTCGCAATTACGCAAACCAGAGGCGGATACAGAAGTTACTCGCATTTTTGACAGAGAGAGTGTTGACATTCAAATGAGAAACATAAACATGCAAAAGAAACACTCCGTCAAACCTTTTGAACTTCCTGAATCTGCCACTGAAAACCACTAGGGGAGTGCTTCATTGATTCTCGCAAAGTTGATAAAGACATGTAATTTTTATGACAAGAATTCAAAAGTCTGATTTTCTGAAATTTACGAGTCTGTTAAATCACGTGCCTCGCGTGCCCTAGTGCCTTGGGGCACGTGATTTAGCAGACTAAATTTACACATTTTAACAATTTGATTATTCAATTTACAAAATTCTAGAAACCTAGAAAGAAGCTTAACCTTAGGATTAAGCTAGGATTAAAACCATATGGCCTTGGTTCAATAAGGAAAAACAATTGGAAAAGCAGCAATATCACATTCCCAGCAGGCACGGAACGTTTAATGTCGAAACAACGTTATTATAACGCAAGAACGTTATTTAGACGTTGAAAGAACGTAACAAAAAACGTCACGTGTCTGGGTTGTTTTAAAACACGTCTTTTAATTCGGGTCATTCATAAACATTAACAGATGTAGATACACCCCCGTGATTTTTTACGTATCTGCTCACCAAACCAGCAAATGGTATGATGATTACTCGGATTAAAACTTATTCGGAACTTTTTCGAATAAATAAATAATTTTTCTACTAAGGTGACCATTTTCTCGAAAAAATGGAGTGCAAGTCAAAAGAATGGAGAACCTCTGGGGGTACGATTACGGAAGTATGTAGGCGTTTAGATTGAGGGCGGATTAGGGCGGATGAAAGAATGAAAGAGCGAAAACAAAGAACGCGAGATTAAATTATTATGATGTGGATAGGGCCATAAATTTTTGTTTACTTAAAGTTACATAAGCAGTAATGGCTCTGTTTAGAGTTGCTGCTGGACAAAAACGAAAGTCAAAAAGTTGTGTAACTTTGGAAAGTTACACAATATTAAAATATAAAGATTTAAATTGTGAAAATGATTTGCCGAAGCTTGACAAACAGACAAATGCAAATGGATTCCTCCTGGACATTAGATAGACAGTAAGTCAGCTATTATATGTGTATAATATGTGCAATAGTAATATAGTAACTGCATATTGTATTGGTAAGGGTGGGGCTGGGGTTGGTGTGTTTTATTTCTCATGTCAGTCAGAGGGAATATTGGCAATTTTGTTTATTTCTTTATTTAATTCTCGTAAAAAGAAGTCGTTTTTGTGTCTACTTTTATTCCGTCATAGGACACGAATGACAACTAAAAACATGTTAAAATGGCTCTAGCTAATTTCTTTTTGCTAGAATTAAATTATATACTCTAAGTTTTCAAGAATCGTAGACAAATATTGTTTGAGCAATTCTATCCAGCAAAATGTTCATTTGTTCTTCTTTCCTTTGTCTTTAATTTTAAGAACTGAAGACTGTTGTGTGATGAAAGCAAAGCAAAAAAGGAAAAAAATGCTTATGCGAAGGAGTTAAATGACATAGGAAAGGTCATAAAATTACTAAGAGCACTGACTATCATTTTGCTTCCTTTTATTCTACCATTTGTCTATTATAAAGATAATTACTTTACACTATACTGTATATGAATTTTTATTGGAATTAATCCAGACCCAGTTAATCAAACAGTTCGATTATCGAACTAATCAAACTTTGTCGAACTTAATCGAACAACAACAGTCAGAAAATCCATCCAAAAAAGTCCTCATAACATTACCAAAATTAAAATTATATACCGTCAACTTTTTACGAAGGAGTTTGCAAAAAAAATAGGTTTATAAAACAATACTGTCCAAATGAAAACAATAAGTGTATTGATTACGATGCAAACACTTACAAATCCCAGTGGTGCCACTATACCTAATACAACAGAGCAATTTAAAGACTTTATGACGGAGAGTATAGACAAAAACACCCGCTTTTACGGGATTAAAAAGACGCAAGCGAGGACAAAAACTTGCCAATATTACCTGACTGAACAAGAGTTCGATTAGTCAAACTAATCCAACTTTCCATTTCAACGGAAAATTGTGAGAGTTCGAAAAAGTCTTTATTTTGTCTTTTCCAGTTTCAAGTTCAGAATTTTCTGCTTTATAAAATCAAAACAAACAGCCTCCGCTCGGGCCGTTTTTTAAGTATCAAACAACCCAATTTTACCTAGCACGGCCCTCTGGCTATTGAAACAGCATGTGTATTTGATTCGATCCTTACAGAGATAATTTAGCCGTTGGGAAATATTAAAGAATTATCTCTTTTATATTCTTGAATGGTAAAATAATGCATAATCGGACTAATCGAACTAACTAATCGGACTAATCAAACTCAAATTGGAGCTAAAATTGTGAGAGTTCGATAAAGTCTGATTACCAAACTAAACGAACAAAGTTCTATTAAGTTTGACAAAGTTTCACAAGTTAAGTTCGACAAAGCTGAATTAAAAAATTGGTTTGATTTTTTTGATTAAACTGGTCTGGATTAATGCTTTGTCGTATAAATGCAATAATAATATACACTTTTCCCGTAATTCAGATTTCATGGAAAAAAATGTTTACTTTATTGCATGAAAATTTTGTGGTTTCATGATTGAGTTTGAAAAACTGTGGAATTAAAATGCCGCAAAATGCGGCAATGTCAAAAATCAAGTGCAGGTCAACAAACCAATTTTTACCTATAGGTTAGGGAAAATAAGATATTTGATTTTTTGTATGATGCCCTTTTTTGTTTTTAAAGGAACTTTATAGAAATCCAGAAAAAAAATTTAAGCTGTGGAGGTAACTAGCCGGTCTCTTAAAAATGATGGAGTGCAAAAAGGGTGTAAAAAAGTCAGGAAAATAATTTACTGGCAAGGTGTATTGTTTTCATGTCACAGCATTGTTTTATAAAACAGATTCTTTTGCAAACTCCTTCCTGAATTTGATTGATTTTAAAAAAAAAATTTTTTTTAAACAATTTTGAGAGAACGCGTAAAAAGATGTTGTATGGATTCTTTGACTGCATGAAACATAGCAGTATATACCCCAATATTTTTAACTTTTGTGACGTTTAGGCACCCTTTAAAATCAAAAAAGAGATTTTGGCATATACTAGTATTTGATTAAGCACACCATATTGTATATATATACACTTTCATTTATCTTCATTCATATTCAGTAAAAAATTCCCAACCAGGTCAAATGGTCATTGATTGATAAATGTAGATTTGAACCATGGTGGTCATGGTAACACTCAATGATTTAGCAAGTACGCACAGAAAAGAAATAGCTTATCAAGACTCTGCGTTTCTGATTACACAATTTAAAAAAATGCAATTTTTTATAAAAGTTGATCTGACTGATGGTGAAGAAGACTGGAGACCATTTCAAAACATTTCAAAATTTATAAACAAATAACAAAAATTTAAATAAAGAAAGCCTGAAAATAATGAGTGTAGTCATTTTTCCTGCAATCTTTTATGCAACGCAATAAAAGACAGAAAAAAACGTTGCAGAAAAAATTGCAGAAGGCTGCAACAAAATAGGTCAGATCTACCAGGTGTCCCAGAATTTTCTTTCGGTATTTGGCAATCTCCTGAAGCCAACAAAAAGGTTTTTTGATTAATATTTTTATTTCATTAGAAGGTGAAAAGTCTAACTTAAATTTTGAGGTATAACTTCTTAAATTCAGTTCAGTATTCATCAAGTTATAAGCTTTTTAAGAAAAAATTCATATATAGTTTGATAAGTGTAAAAATACATAAAAAAGTGTCATCAAATCAAATTTACGCAATTAATTTCAAAATTGCACTCTTTTTAAGAGTTTTATCAATGGTTATAATGGTTTGAATAATAGTTTTCGTAAAATAGAAATCAATAATAGAAAAAGCAGAAAAATACGGTATTTTTTGGCAATTTTTCAAAAAAAATTCTTTAAAAACATCAAAAAATGCCTAATTTGAAACCCCTTTTTGACTTATTTTTGCATTTAAAATTAAAAGCTTTTTACTTATCATGTTTTCAAAAGATTTTGATGTATATATGGAATTCTTTAGATCATTTTTGGTTACTTCCAGAACGCTTTCACTACAAAATGAAAACAATTTGGAAAAAAGTTGCACAACTTACTATTGGTGACTAGACTTTTCAGGCACGTGCAAGGCAGTTGTTGCATTGCATACGCCTGAAAAATTGCTCAGTGTAGCCTTAGCTTAACTAGACATTAAAAAGTTATATATTTTTTATTAGACATGCTAAAGTTACAAAATATTTAACAACTTGCATAACATCAAAATGGAAAATCTCATTTTGGGTTGTGTTACAAAACCTTTAATAAAGTATGATTTAAAAGGTGACCTATGGCTTGAAAACTTTTTCTTTTTGTTTCATAGATTGGGAGAAGTAGATGATCCTTTAAAGGTGGCTAGTGTAAACTTTATGTATAATGAATTCACAATGACCAAAGATAGGATGGTTGTTTTAGATGAAGATATTACATGCATGGATAAGGACTTCAAGCCTCAATTGTTTATAGAACCTTCAAAGATAGAAGAAGTATGGAGTCAATTCCAAGTGATTGCTTCAGAACTGGAATACTCATACCCAAGCAAAGACTATTTTTCAAAAATGATTGACTTCTTTGTTGATTCTTTGAGGTCTACCAAAAAGACTGATTTCTCAAACCTTGGTGATGGTAAAAAAGCCATTGGAGAGTATTTCATCTGTGAAATATGTGTAGACTTATTTATAGAGCCAATAACATTGAATTGCGGCCATACATTTTGTAGAAAATGTTTACAGAAACGAGAAACTCAACTACACAGAGAACTTTGTATGAAATGTGATAAAAGCAACTTGAAACTGGCTAGGTGGAAAAATTTCTTTCGCAGATCGGAATTAGAGAAATATGGGGTAAATGTTTTGTTGAATACAACAGTTAAAGACAATTATCCAAATGAATTGAAAGCTATTCGCTTAAGGTTGGATGGGAATGCCTTTTTTGGCACCAATGATCTAAATAAAGCAGAAATTCATTACGAAGAAGCTATCAAAATAAGTATGTTTGTTTTCTTTCTGTTTGTTCCTGAAGAGACAAAACTTTATTAGGGATTATAAATACTAGACGTCATAATTTCCTTCGTTCAGAGCGTAAAAGCCTGGAGCTGTCTATTGTGTAGACTAATATATAACCAGATGTAACTAAACTCTAATCTAAAAAACTGGCACTGAGAGAAATACCTGCTAATTTTATATATCCTTAAAGTTATGCAACTTTATATGTCGTGACTTTTTCTCATGTAAATAATGGTGTCATGTAACAATAGAACTTCATAGGAAAACACTCGAGAGACACTTTTTTTATTCAGATTTTTGGAAACCACAACAACTTTGTCACCCTCGAGTATTACGTCCCTTTAAAATAATAAAAGGCCTCTTTACATTGTGTTTCTTCTCATGAGATAGCTTTTTTACATTGTGTTTCTTCTTATGAGATAGCTTTGATATAACATCATGATGTTTTGTAGGACAAATATGTATTATGAATTTACGAAATAAAGAACCAATCTTTAATAACATTAGATCTTCTTTCCATTATTATGAGTTTTTTTATTAACTTTCTAGGTCCAAGGAGTTTCTTAAGCTGGTCTAACCTTTCACAAGTCAAATACGCACAACAGCTTCTTGCAGATTCTCTGATCGCTGCACAGCACTCCATCGAAATCAATCCACAATGGGCAAAGGTGTGTGTTTATCTGAAAAGGACTGATTCTGATGTGTTTTAGAAATAGCGAGGTTACGTTATAAGCGAGATAAATCGGGGGGGGGGGGGGGGACGATGGTGAGATGTAAACCAAAACGTTAAAACAGGCAATCTAGCGTCCTATATTTTGCAGGACCACGGTCGCGGTTCGCTATCTGCCATCCTCCTTGCTTAACGTAACCTCGCTAATGAAAGGAGTAGTGCCATTCATGTCAAGTTTGGAAATCTCAATTAGTGACGGTAGAATCTTTTTTTATTTCAATGTTTTTTAATCAAAACATTTTAATAGTATTATTTCATTGTTTATACTACTTCAAAATGATTTTAGGGCTATTACAGAGAGGGTGTTGCCTACAAAGGACTGTTCAATCATCTGGCCAGTTTGTTTTCATTCTTCACGTACCTAGTGATGGAACCTGAAAGCTCAGCTGTGAAAGAACTATTTTCAGAGGTATTTATTAGAGTTTGTCTATTTTTAGCACGAATCTTGAGATTTATATAAAATTTCAAATTAATCAACATTTTAAAAAACTAATAAGCTCCCTTCCTTTATGTTTGCTCGAACTAGAGTTATAATTGATATTTAGCTTTGAATTATTCTTCAAATAATTTTCTTTCAGAGTTTGTCAAAACTATTGGAAGCTTCAAGCACAGAAACAACAGAATATCAGGATAACCATCCCGAAATATTGGAACGTGTTATGAAAACTGTCCTACAGAAAGGATTCGATTTCATCTTGTCCGACCACTCAAGTAAGAATTTGTTGAATAATTTGTTTTTTTCAGATTAAGTTGGTTAGATTGGAACTGATCAACACTTTAGGGGAAAAGTTCCAAATGCTTTTGATAATATGAAGTAGCTACGTCACATTTTTATTTATAGAGGCGGATACAGAAGGTACTGAAAAGTTTTGACGGAGAGTGTTCCATGATATAAGCAACATGAGCAAAATCAACACCCTCGGTCAAAGTTTATGAGTTCCTTCTGTATCCACCAACAGTTCATGCTCTGCGTTAGTTGATTAATAATTATATTGATCTACTTAATTAAGACATGTCTGATTATCCATTAATATTACCCTTCAAAATTCTTCTTAATGTTGTCATTAGCGTAAATGGGCCGGTCGTTTGACTGTTTACGACTCCTGCTTTTTGCTTTTGTCTTTTCGATTTGGTTTGCATAACTAGGCCTTTAAGCATATCTAATTAAAAGCGGACCTCACAATTTGCTCTTTTATTTATATCTTTCATTCAATCTATAGTTATGATAATTGCGTTGTGATTAACAACATTTTCCAGACAACAATTTTTACTTGGGTCTTCACCACACATTCCGTTGGTCACGTTTTAGCTTTGCATACTTGTTTTAGACATTTGTGTCACAGAGTGAGTGATTTATAAATCAAGATGAGGAATTAGTTTTCCAGTCGTGTATTTAGAAAAATAACACAGACAGATCAAAGTTTGTCAAAATTTATGGAAACAATTTTTAATTCGTCAGAATCCAATATACATGAACTACATTTAATCTGAATTGGTTTTTGTAAACGATCATTTCCGTAGAGGGTCTGATCTAGTTTGACACAACAAACAAAATAAAAAGCAAAACAAACAATACAGAGTATATTAGTGAACCGCAAACATTATGCTGGTAAGAGTATTTCCAGTTAGGCCGGTTCGAAATTTCAAATCTGTCAAATCGACTGTATTTGAAATAGGATCAAAACAAAACTACTAGACTAGAATGGTCTAGAATGCAACTGCGCATGTAAGCGGGCTCCCAGACGATCCCTCACCAGTATCTTCTTTCTTCTAGCTAATGGTAATCGTTATGAGTTGAAAATATCTGACCAAGCTACCTCGGATTCGTTAAAAAATCGCTACACGTGTGCATTATGTTGCAGGTAACATTCTTTTCATCGTGATCGGACATTGTAGAGCACTAAATTTTGATGAAATAACAGCGCCAAATGAATTTCATTCACCACATGACTTTTAAATTAATTACTGTTTTTTTAGCTTTTATATTTTCTAAATGACAACAACAAAGCCATCTTCTCATTGTTTTTCAGGGTATATTACGAAGCTACAACGACACCATGCGGCCACACGTTTTGCTCTTTGTGTTTGGAGCGCTCTTTAGACTACAACACTGTATGTTCCATATGTCGGACACCTATTGGGGAGGTGAGTATTTTTGAATCTAGTTCCAGACACTTTTTCAATTTCTGCCAATATTTGTCCTGCCCGCTCGAAACCAACTGCTTTATATACAGATCTATAAGTATGACAAATTTTTTGTTTATTTGTTTATTCATTTTTTTACCTTGGTTGCTGCCTTATTCTTAGGCTTATGTTCAACAGATATTTGATCATCTAAAAAAAGTACTGGGGAAAAGTAAAAGCCAGCTTACACGTATCTCTTTTCTTTCATATTTTATAGCTCATTACCATCAAGCCAAAGGTAGGATATTCAATTTTTTGAATTTGCAATTTTCAAAATCTATTTAATTTTGAGTATAATATGTTTTGATTACGTGATGCGTTACGTGATACCTTAGAAAGACTTATAATTCTCCTTATTATTTTAACAGCCTGTGGATACGATCGTGGATATGTTGGTTAAAACTTGTTGGCCTGTCGAATACGAAGAATCGAAACGAGCCTCTATAATGGAGTCGTCAACGTTAAAATTGTAAGTATACGCAAACTTAGAAGTTTTTGTGTGTGCCGTATGAGCGCTTACACTCTTTTTTATAAGAACCAGTAATTTCGACCAATGCTCTGATGTTCTTAACTTTAATCCACAATTTCTTTTAATTTTTTCCCCACCCCACCCTTAAATGTTCCCTTGGTCTCACCTTTCATTAGGAAAATCTCCATACTCAAATCTTGAGTTCTTTTAATAGTTTTTGGTAAAAATTACAAATGTCAGACTCGATGTTCTTATAAAATTGTTCTTGTAAAAAAGAATATCAAGCGCTTTTAAAGTCATTGCTGCCACTCAAACTTTAAATATTTAGTATTTTACAAAATTCTAGAGGAATTCCAATGACAACTAATTTAAAAAAAATAAAGAGAAATAAAACAAGTATTCTGTATAGTGTGAGCGGGGCTTTATGGTGAAGATCCGCCAGCTACATTAATAAGATAAGTCAGGCAGTTGGAAAACCTTTCGTTTTTTACATACGTCATTGCATAACTTGGTTTTCAACAAATAAATGTCAGCTATGTTCAAACAAGCATTATAATTGCATAACTTATAAAAAAATGATCATTTTCTGTTTACGGTGTAAGATTAACCTGCTGTGCAATTCTCCTTCCTCGAGAGATTTCTCTTTCTGGAAGTTATAATTTTTCTCGAGGTTGCGTAAATTCTATCTACTCTATTTCCAGTCAGGTTTAGTTATATAATATATAACAATTTCTCTTGGTGGTTTATATAAATAATAAAAGGTTTTATATTGTAAACATAACACGCACTATTTTGATTTTTTATTATGTAATCTAAATCGATTAAAATTCAAGGTATAAAAGTCTTTCCCTTCACTACTAATCCATCTTTTGAAATTTAATAAGCTACTCTTCTCACTTCCCCTTTCCTCCCCACGCGGAACTTGTTTTTACCTAGTTGAAATGTATTCACGATGTCACGGTGGGATTGCCTCATGACCTTGTTTTAATCAAGAGCAAAAAAAATGTCTTAAAAGTTTTCTAGGCTTTAGAACCTAAATTATTTCAATTTTCTCAATTTTTATCTTTTTTTTGATATTTCATACTTTTAAGCAAGAAAGTACATAATTCCTTACCATGTTCTTTTTATGTTTTTATATTTTTTGTGTATATTTTGTGTTCTTATATACTCTGTTCTTATGTAAAAAAAATAATTTATTTGCAACTGGAGGGTTATCATTCCAATCCAAGCTGTGAATGTTTGATTTGTGTAATATTTCCGTCTACTGTAATTTTCCAGAACTTCAAACATATCATTGTAGCCATAACTAGGTTTTGAGTATTCAATGATCAAATTTTCTTTCTGTTCCTTTTTTCAGTGAAAGTGAAAATATTGTCACGATTCCTGTCTTTGTATGTATGGCAACCATGCCATTAATGGAATGTCCACTCCATGTGTTCGAACCACGCTACAAGTTAATGATGAGAAGATGTCTCGATTCACCTGAGCGATCATTTGGAATGTGTATGCATGATGAAGTAAATGGGTAAGCAAAACATTTTCTATTCCTCAACACATCGGGGAAAAAAAAAAGTCGGAAAAAAAGGATTTTAGTCCATTCCAAAATTTATTCAGACTTTATTATTCTTATTTTTCTTTGGGAAGTGGACAGGCGTTCTTTCTAGTATACATAGTGTAATTTAGTAAAAGATTCATCATTTTGCGGATATTTCTTTAGTTTAGTTTTAGATTCGCATTTCTTTATCTTGCACATTTGAATAAGTGCATAAGCACGAAACTTTGAGTAACATTACATTTTGTTGTTGCTGAAAGATAAATTTTATTAACATTACTTTTTTTAGTTTCAAAGAATATGGTGTAATGTTAGAGATACAAAACCACCAGTTATTAGATGATGGTCGAATGCTCGTCAATAGCATCGGTGGCAGGAGATTCAAAGTATGAATATTAATAAACAATAAATAACTCTTTTCATTCATTCATTCATTCATTTACTCAAGATTCCGTTCGACATCCAAAGTAAAACATTTTGAGTGTCTTTTCTTTAAGATACATCTTTCGTTTTCATTCATTTTTGGATAAAATTGATAAATTTTACGAAACACCAAAACCCTTATCTGTGATCACAGATCCCTGCCCGTGAATTGAAAGCTTCTTTTTGCATTTCTATGATAATGGTTATCATTTTTTACAGGTTTTGGAGAAAGGTTCGAGGGATGGATATTCGACAGCCAAAGTACAATTTTTATACGATCAGCCCATTGTAATCGATGGTAAGAACTTCAGTAATTTCATTCATTGTTTTATAGAATTGCTTTGTCAGAATAACAGCAGAGATCTGCCAACCATTGGAATCTCGTGGTCTAAAACGATCATGGTCTAAAGCGGACACTTTTCCTTAAAACGGACTGAAGTCTCTGTGTAAAGCAATTTCTTTTATATCTTTATTATGTGGCTTTAAAACTATTTCCGTTAGGAAGAACCAACCATTCGAATCTTTTCAGGGACATTCTTGTCTGTAAATTTTGAATTTTTTGAGTCGTTTGCTCATTTCATTTTAAATTCGAATTGATTATCACAAAATTGCCAATAACAGTTGAATCTCAAAAATAAATTCTGCAAAAAGATAAAGAAATTAGCAAACTAAAAGTTGAAATTCTGCCAAAAGTTCTTTCCTTAATGTAGTTTTGTACACCAAAAGTCATTTCAAACTCTCGTACCAATTTTTTTTATCTACTGATCTGATCTCTTCTTTAGATGAGTTGAAGGATTTGGAACGAACAGTTTATACTGAAAGTCAATCCTTTTTCAACATGTTACCAACAGTAATCAAGGTAAGCAATCTCCCCCTTTTGAGTATTGTATCAATTGCCGATAAATAAACCCCTGTGTCTGTGACCCACTGAGATTCGCCCCACTAGTTACGCCAGTCGAAAATAAATCTCTCAGAAAGGCCCCAGTGGAAAAAATGTTTATCCCAGTATAAAGTCGAAAATTCTCTCTCGTCCCAGTGGTAAAACAAAGAATTACAAAGAGCCACCACGCTGAAAATATGATGAAAGAACAATAGATTTTAATAACTCCATTATCTGAAAAACATTTCACCCAACCCAGCGGTTTGACTTGCACCCTATTGAGCTTTTGGTATCCTCTAGGGCACAGAGACAGGGGTATAAAGGGTCCCAAGGCTTCTAGGAAAAGGCTAGAATTGACTGTTTGGTCAACACTTTCATGTTTTAGCTAATTTTCCTGTTACCATCATGGGTTAAATTGGGCAATGGATTGGATTCATCAGATTTCTCTTCAGAAACTAATGGGGGTTATTATATTTTTGTTGATTAGCATACGGTTCATTTGAAATACGGTGAACTTCCAACACGAGATGAAAGCGAACTGACTAATGAAAAAGGTCCAAAGTGGATTTGGTTTATGATGCGTTTAATGATGCACGATGATGATGATGCGCTCACTGCGTTGCAATGTTCCAATGTCAAAGAAAGACTGGACCTTGTTCGTCAGAAAATCATTGACACGCGCCAAAGAATGAATATCTCGTGAGCAATGCAAGAGAAGTAATTTGGTTGGGTGACACGTCTCACGTGACTCGAGAGCAGAATTGTGGTTGGTCAAAGAGTACCGTTGAAGATGATTTCCATCATTTGTGGCTACTCTGAGTTGACGGTGATAAATAATTTTAAGAAATCAATTAATTAATTTATGGTTCTGGCAGACTGTAAACTTATCTTATCTAATTTTGAAAAAAAACAGCTTAAAAATTGACTGGGCTACTGATATTATTACTATACCTAGAGGCAGAATTGTTGGGAATCCCTAAATGGAGAAGATCAAAAAGAAGTTAAAGCTATTTAATTGCCTTATACGCCAGTTTATATTTCTTGCAAGATTGAATATTTCTGGGATGTCACCCACAGAGAAACTTCAGTAGACTCTCCATAACTCGAACACTCAAGGAGAATCGAAAATCGTTCGAGTTATGGAGGGTTCGAGTAGTAGAGAGTTTGAAATTTTTGCAAAATTTCTCTCTAATTCATGGAATGAGTTGATGGAAATGAACTATTTGATAAGATATCTACTTTTTGGGTTGATAAGAAGGTCAAAGACATATATATTTTAGCATCAACAATTTATTCACTGAGGAAAAAATCAGTAATTACAGTTTGTTTACTATTAATATCAATATCTTGTTGAATGTTATTATCGAATAGGTTAAGACTCTATTTATGTAGAAAGACATTCCAAATTCTAGTCACGATGGCAGAAAATTCTAGTTATAGAGAGAAAATACTCCAAGGGACCAAGAAAATCATTCGAGTTAAAGGAAGATTCGAGGTATGGAGGTTCAAGTAATAGAGAGTTTTTTAATAAGAGTTTGTTAGGAAATTTTCACCGTGACAACACATTTGCTCGAGAGGTTCGAGTTATGGAGAGTCTACTGTATAACTATAGCCTCAAAGTAGTTCATAATAAATGGACTGGGGAGAGAATTGCTTTTTTTAATTGCTCATCGTTGCTCATTAGTGTTGTATATATTGTAAATAGCAGTAATGGTAGTTTCTTATTTCTATTTTTTTTATTTTTTTATTTTTTCGGAAAGATTAAATTTTGCTATTTGGATAATACTTGAGTCTGCTAAATCACGTGCCCTAGTGCCTTCACCTTTTTTCACGTGCTTCAAGATGCAGGGATGTTACCATGGATGAAATCATGCTGTTTAGATCCCGAAATGCCGATGTTTTGTCAAGAAACCGAAATAGCGACTAAAAAAGCTGTCAATTACCGATACCGAGTACTAATCGACTTCATTCATTAAATAGCGATAAAAAAATACCTCATACCGATTTATCAATAAACCTGCCTTAACGCGATTTGACAGTTCCAAAGTTTTTTAGTGGTATTTAATTAACGCGAATTTTGGATGAAATAGAATTAGTTGACTAATTTACTTGTTAAAATATGATTTTGCCAGTATTCCAATACTCATTATTTGTAATTAAGAGCGAAAGATTGTTTTTAAAGAAG
>JAUJPO010106663.1:0-22532 GCA_032270745.1 Tiaropsis multicirrata | reverse complement strand
TTTCGTCCATATTGTGTACATACGTAAATTGCATGATTTTTTTACTCGTTTTAGTATATCATAATCGACTTTTAACAACATATATCTTTTTAATCATATTAAGCTATTTAGGCTGACCTTCCAGCGCAGCTGGTTTATTATCATTTGATTCAAACCCGAAACAAAAATCAAGTTATAATATCCACGGTTTAAGAATTGATGTACTTTCTCAAATTATTGAACTTTTTGCTCATTTTTTCATGAAACTCGAATTTCGGACGTACATTGTACGCCATTCGTCCTTTAAAGGTTCAGACAAAAATATTCTTACTGTTTCCTTCTTGCCGCCTCCGGAAGCCTCTTTGATGAAGTCCGTCCATAGTTTTCTATTGAGATTGGTTCCAGCACGAAAACGATACACATTCGCACCACTTTCGTCCGTCAGTTGAAAGCTTCCTTCTTCATTACACTCGCAAACGTCTGAACCAAATAATGGAAGAATCTTCTCTGCGTGTTCACGAAACTAAAAGATAGAGGAAAATACATAGTCGGTATAATTACGGTACAAATGAAATGCTTTTACATGGTCTAACTAACGTCAATTTTTATACTCGCTGTAACCAGATTAATTTTCGCGTGAAATTTTTTAGCGTTTTTGTGATTTTTCATTCTTCGCGGAACTAAATCCATGCCTCAAGTTGTCAGCTTGGTATGTCATTTAGTAATGTGAATAAACGCGAGAAACAAGAGGAGGACAGATGGATAGATACAAAAAAGTGATAAGATGTCATTTTTGATAAATCAAAAAAGAAAGACAAAGGTATAAACAGAACCGCAAGGCAAGGATAAGGAGAATTAAAGAGAGGTCATCAATCAACTCACGTTATTTCGATCATGTCCACCAAACCCCCTGTACTTAGGTAAAAAATACACCAAATGCGAACAAGTAATCCCAACCCAATATCGTTGCCAGTTCGCCACTTTCGGGCTTGTGGAGTTACGCTTTAATGTCTTTCGTTTTAAAAATCCTTGCAACTTGAAATAAAATTCGGGTTTCGTTTCTTCGCTTATTATGTTGGATCGGATTATCGGATGAGTTTCCGGTTCGTCGTGGTCTAGCCCGGAATCATAACTGGAACTAGCCCGTATATCGGTATTCAAATTGTCTTCGGCAATACTATCGTCCACTAGATTATAACGAGATCCGGATGAGTTGTTACTGCCCGATGATATTGAAGATCTGTAAAAGAAAAGAAATTGACGAATTATTCAAAAATTATTTTCGGATGTAGAAAAGATTATTAAAAAATAATGCATTTAAAGAAAAGATATGACACGGTTGTTAGCTGTAACTTTAAACCACGAATCTGGGGTTTGGGGTTTGTGCCAAACCGAAACAGCCTTTACGTTACCAGCTTGAAGTGCTGATTTAGAACAATTGATGTAGTCAAAAAAAGGAGAACATTAAGGCCAACTAAAATAAGTTTGGATGAAACGCTGTTCAACACTTACGTGCTAGGATTCATTCCGCTTATCGATTGTATGAAGATTTGCCTAAAAGCAGGTAAGAAATAAAATATATATAGTGTGACGTATTAAAACAATATCACCAGTTAGTTACTGGTAGATCACGATTCAAGAATTCGTTTTTCTGTTCTTTAAAAAATGCTTAAACCTTTCGAAATACCGATGAAAGTCAAAGTATTTTGATGTCAAAGTTTAATTCCAAAATCCGACAAATGATTTGTCACAAAGAAATTATGCCCAAAATGAGCAAAAATAAATAATTAAAAGTCAACATACGTGCTCCCTAGGCTTTTGACCTTTCTATGTCCAGGTGCAAAATCTTTTCTATTGGTATTAGGCGACGGTGAACGGAAGGGTGTGCTTGGAAGATTGAGACTGGCTGATTTCGGGTTGATACTACTTGATCCAGGCTTCCTTGGATTCAAACTATTTGATTTGGAAGCTGGTTGTTTTGGGTATAAACGATAAGTATCGTCTGATTCTGTAAAGAAAAAAATAATGAAACTTTAGTAATCAACCCCCTTGTTAAAAATATAGTATAAACATTTTTTAGAGCTCACATTCGGATTTTAAGGTAAAGTAAAGGATGCCAATCTTTCTCTTAACACCTTCGGATTTCTAACATCTCTTAAAGACGCTTTTCGTTACCCCATCTCCCCACCCACTGACACACAGGTAACGGGGTACATAATATTTTTTTTGGAAAAGCCCATTTGATTTTTGTTTGTTTTTGTACCCTTTCAATAATAGTGGTATTTGGTATTATCATCTCAAAATTGGTGTTTAAATAAAATACTTTATATCAAATGAAAATATTTTAAAACATTGGTGCCATACCAGAAACAGTTTCTCGTTTTATTCTTCCGTTTTGCTCACGCGTTTGTAATTCGGTTGGTTCGATTTGACACGATAATCTGCAAAGGGAGGAGGAAGAACATATAATATACAGTAGTCAGTGATTGTTGTAAGTATCAGGTAAGCAGCGGTAGATGAATAGACTTGGGAAAACTTTTGAAATTAAAAATATACAAAGCGAACCGAATTTAAAACTTGTAACTTTGATCGCGGAGAGTTACACTTTAAAACACCGAGCATGAAATGAATTAGTTTAGGATCAGAGTAATAATAATAAAAACACAGTGAACACTATAAAACAATTCTTGAATGAAAAAAACGTGACAAAAATAAAAAAGCGACTACTTACTTGTAATTTTCATCCTCCATGAACTTTTGCAATTCATCAATATATTTGATTGAATTTAAATAATTTTGTATTGCATACGTCGGTTTGAAATCTACAGAAGGAAGAAGAAATTTTATATGAAATGGAAGATAGTTGTCTGTAGAATGAGCTTATCCACAAAGAATCCGTACCGTTGACGAAGTCACTTATTATAGCACAAAATATTAAACCCCTGGATTTCGTGCCAAAATTCTTGGACCCCCTGGATTGTCAGCATTAAAAATTTTCATACCCCCTGCATTTTTAGCCGCCATACTATTCTATTTTCACACGTAAACCCTTGGATTTTCTCCTGATTTGTACAGACCCCCTCGTTTTTTCACCATAGTTACCCCCTGGACTTGTCCGACTTCTTTAACATGGGGGTACGGACTACGGACCAATGGCCCTTAAACGTCAGTTTCTTTATACACCAAGAAAGACGAAAATTAAAAGGGGAATTGACAAATCTGTTAGTTATTGCCAGGTATTAGTCAATAAAGAAAAATCACAGAAGGAAGATATTTTTGTTTTTTATGAGTTTTTAATATGAATTGATAAGGTACTTATGCTAAAAAATATAAACCACTTTATAAACCAAGTTTAAAAAATATCATTATGAAAGTTTTTACTAGTAGTAACACTAGTACAAATGGAAATTGAATGTTTAAAATCTCATCAATTGGGTGGAAAATCACTATCAGTGGTCGTACACAACTCTTAAATATTACATTTCATTCGAGAAGTCAGCAGATAAGGTTTCTTAAAACCAACAAAAATGTTCATGAACTGTTGAAGTCCTTTTGATGAAGCGAGATAAGGACCTAGGGATTTACACTACGACGGCCTCACGACAGAAAGTAAACTCCTTTTTTATAAGAACCAGTAAATTTCAGCCGAGGCTCACGTTCTTAACTTTGATCCACGTTTTTTCAAATTTTCCACCCCACCCCACCCCACCCTTTTTATGCTTCCTTTGGATTGGTCTAAGCTTTCATTAGGAAAATTCCCATCCTTAAATTGCGAGTTCTTCATTATTTTTGGTAAATATTTTGGTAAAAGTTACTACCAAATCTGAGGCTCAATGTTCTTATAAAAATAAGAATGAATACTGACCGTATAATGATTGCTGATAGTCTGCTATGATCCTTAGTATTTCATTCATCTGTAACAAAATAAAAGGTAAAATAAAAGGAGGTTACCAAAAATTATGAAACTGGACTTTCAAATCAACTATAGTCGTGAATATTATTTCAAAGTTGCATGTCGTCATGTAATAAGTCAGAATGGGCCTGTCCAGAAAATATGCCTGTTGAGGATCGTCGATTTTTCTGAACACCAGCCCCCCCCCCCCTTGGATATCCGTGCTGAAAAAATTGGGATATCGTTAGTCTTCAAATTCATACCCCCTGGATATCCTAGAGCCCCCCCCCCTGGTTATCCTATATCCAAATTCCTAGGATAAATATATATCCTCGACAATGGGGGATACGGAATATTTCTGGCAAAGCCCAATGCAGTGCAGTGTATTAGTGCAAATATCTCTCTTGTATAATATCTTGCAAGAATTTTTCGCTCGTGAAATATTGTAAAAAAATGAAGGTCATCGATTTACTTTATTAGACCGTTCTACATCCAATCCACCAGTCGGAGGGTGTATAGTATTGATGTAGGTCAAATCTGTCAGATACATCCCTACAAGAAAATTGAAAAAATATCGTTAGTTGAAAACTAATCTCCAAGCAGATCCTTCGCTCCACTCTGCGCTGTAAATTCCATGGTTTCGCTAATATTCGCCGCATCCCTTTAGAGCAGAGCGTGATGCGGACAGAATATTATCAAGATCTGCTATCCGATTAGCTGAAAACCAGATACCATGTTATTATAAGGTCGAATCCAACATAGCGAGGTTACGCAAGAGGATATTTAGGACCTTAGACGCGTGTAGTTCGGCCTGTACATAATTCGTCTCTTAACTCTTGTTTCTATTTCTATAATATTGATTCACTTGTGTAACCTGGCTATTTTGCATATCGTCGGATGAGACAAATCTCAATAAATGTTCTATTTATTCAAAAAACTGCTCAAAGAGACCTCTGTTGCAAAAAGATTGTCACACTAAAAACAGTCAATATGTAGAAACCAAGATAACACGAAAGAAACAAAGAAGTAAACAAGTGATATTATATTATCCTGGTTTCTACACGGGGGAGCAATTTTTATTGACAATCTTTTTATAACTTTATAAAATATTATCAAAGGATAATTATAAATTCACATACCTAGGTATGGTATACATGGTAATTTGGTTGTATTTAGATGAAATCTTAGTCTAGATCTAAAAAAAAAGGAGAAAAAATGAGTTTTATCGTCAGGTTTTATGCTACCTGGGAAGAAATTTTCGCGGCATTTAATTTCGCGGTTCAGACCTTGCAAATTAAATATTTCGCGGAATTTAATTTCGCGGTTGAGGGTATTTTTAGTCCAAAATATAGGCTTATTTGGCCTAAAAACACCAATTTTAGGGGTAAAATTTCAAAATTCAAGATTTTATGTGTTTCGAGAAATTTAATTTCGCGCGTCGCAGAAAAATACTAAATCTTTATTTGAAGGATGTTAATTAAAATGAAAACAAATAACCCTTGACAGCCAGGGCAATCTTTTTGAGAGAGTACTTCTATACATTTTTGGATTCAGGAAGGATTGCTCTTTCCAAATCACTGTTTGATTTTTTGTTTATACTTTTCTCCGTTTTTTTCCTAAAGCTCTCAAAAGAGTGAAAATCGCGGGATTTTGAAGAAAATCATATGCTCTGGAGATTTAAAAAAAATCAATACTTACTAATCGAGTTTCGAAAAGAAAAATAACATGATGTTAGCTAAAGGAATATTCTTTCGAATACTTTTTAAATTTCTTTTAAATATAGAAAAGTAGAAAAATAGAAAAGATACAGGTAAAAGAACAGTGAGCAAATCTGTAGAATTTTCCCATTTCTTTTTTAACGTTACAAAGAAAAAAACATGTAAACAAAAACATTCGAATGTACACCCTGAATTTCGAATGTTTTGGTTGAGATTTGTTGGCAATGCAGTGGTTTTTAATGTCATGTTACTTCCGCAAAAATTTCTTCCCTTAAGGTAAACAAAAGCTCACATGACATTTTTTAAACATTGTTTTGATGTCTTTTCAGCCTTAAAACATTGTAAAGACGTTGAAACAACGTCAAAAAACATCTTGTGTCTTCTTGGAGATAATATTCTTGATAGGCTGACGGCAAAACAATGACCTTATACTTCAAAGGCCTAGTACTTTTTACAGGGTCGATCTTTTGCCAAATTTAATTCAAAATTAAACTCGACACGGCAAAAAAATAATTAACCAATTAAACTTTAAAGTAGGCCTTAAAGTAAGTTGCTTAGGATGAATTCAAATATTTTAGCTCATTTTTACATCAAAATTCTACTTTTTTTGAAGTCCCAAGTATTACACAAAAGAAGTTTATTACTCGAGCTTTCAGTTTAGATGGCTTCTCTCAACTGACTGTGTGAAAATTTAAATCACGCGATGCCTGATTAACAACACATGTCTAATGAAATCCCATGAAATCTTAATTTCCGTTTTAATACTTCACGAGATAAAAAAAACTTAATGATGAAACCGAGCTGAGAACAAGTTTTTTTTATAATTGCAAAACCATTCACCAGTTTTCGAAATGAGGTATAATTATAAGGCTTTAATTTCTTTTTTGATAGCAATAATAAAATGAGTCATTTATACAAGATGCCAAAAAGGGTATTTCTTGCATCAAATTACATGTAATTTCAGTTATTATAGAAATTTTTTATTTGAATTTAAATCGGGCAATTACCAGGTCTAATATAAGCCTGAGATCAATAATAACTAGTAAAAAATCACCATGGATACTACTGAACTGTACTTATGGCCGATGAAAAGGATTACATTATGTAAACAAATCTTTTTGCAAAGATTAAAAATTAATCAATATCAAAATTCAATCTGCATTTTTATCAAGAAAAATATAAACAGTGAGCGACAAATCTGTAATATTAAAAAAAAACACTAAGTCACAATCGGTTGATGTGATCACTGGGATAGCCTGTAGCTGTAGGTGAGAAGAAGGAACACGGAGGGTCTCACCTATTATTCTCTTCGCTTACTAGCTCGTTCAATTTCTCTAGTTTCTCTTTGTCCCGTTTTGGTACAACCTAAAATGGGATATTATATTAATGAAAGAGGAAAGATAACAAAAAATTTCTTAGTTTGATAAATCACAAATCTCTTTCAGTGATCAAAATGCCAAACGTAGTCATGAGATAAGTATTTTCTACTTCTTGCAAGATAAACCTAATGCTACTACTGGAATACCAAAACACACACGAATGATATATTTATGTTATTCGTTTTTTGTTAACTTTTAACCTCAACAGCTTTTTCGATCAATGTTTAATAATGTTGCAATAGAAGTAAAAAAAATGTGAGGCGGGCTTTCCGGAAAGATAAGATTGTACTTAAGAAAAACGCACGTTTTAGTTCATTGGCCCTTGACCTTAAAATCATATTGTAATCAAATTTTAAAATCAGTTGAAAACCACATACAAACTGCATTAATAAAAGTTCTATTAAAATGGCAGGGCACGCTTTGGTTTAGCTAGGTCCTTATAATTAACTTAAAATAACAAAAGAGCCTGGAGTAGAAAATCAGGAGCAGCTTTTCCGCAGATCTGTTACTGTTACTAAAATTATGCAAATTCAAGCATTGAAAAGTTTGCCACTCACGCATCACGCAAGTAACCTAATTTCCCACATTCACGTAATGAAAGAAATTATTCATACAAATCACGCAAATCGCTGGCGGGAAGGCGGGCGGGCTCCTGAAAAAATTCTGGCGGCTTCCAGAGTGTTGAGAAATAACGCTAATGACAAAAATTTATTCAAGGAATTCAAGCAAAAAATGTGAAGAATGCCAAACTAATAACTTTGAATGAGGTAAGTTATCGATAAGGTCATTACTCATAGATAAAAATATTTAAAAAAACGGGACTCACATTCCAAGTTTTATTCAATCGATATATAGGAGTACATTGCAGACCAGATACGACTGCTTTTAAACAATTCAAACTGTTCAATTCTTGTAATTTCTAAAAAAAAACAGAACAATTACTTTTAAAAAATTGGTATTTTTTATAATGACGTCAAGAGATAGAGGTTCCCTCCCACAGCTTGTAATGCACAAATTTGCCAACATAATTAACACTACTACTGGTTTTGCAGTGGTCCTTAACTTGTGGATGAGTGGTTTGGAAGAAGAAAATGACATGAAATCCAAATTTATAGTGCTACTAGCGTCAAAGGAGAGTGTTTAATTCGTGACCAAATTGAACTGATGAAAACTGGGCATTTTTCACTAAAACAAATAATTAGCACCATTACTTACCTTGGCTAACTTTATGAAATATGCGATACGTTCTGCGCGACCTTTTGCTGTGTTTGCATCGAGAATCTCTCGAGTCACCCAATAACTGACCTAAACAGAGAAACGTTAAAACGTTTACAACTTAAAGTAAAGAAGGATTGAAAAATCAAAGCAGTGATATACTGATGGGTTCACTAAACGGCAAATTTATCAACGTTGTGAAAGGCGTAGCAGTGTAGTGGTTATCGTCCTCGCCTTTTATGTAGGAGGTCCGAGTTTAATTCTCACTCGGTGCTGCGATTCACTTGGCAAGTGAATGTACCTTCGCTCGAGTCAACCCATACCATGTAAGATTGGGCTTCATTACCCGTAATAGTTGACAACATTAGCGCTGAGTTAACAATTGACTGCTCCTTTGCTAAAAGTACATTCCTTCCTTCCAATCAAAATCAGATAACTTGACAACTCGGATAAATCAAGTTGATTTCTACCAAACACAACACACAACTGTGAAAATTATAATTTTACTTGTACTTTTTAACACATCTAACACAGAGAATAAGGTAGGTGTATACGTGGTTTGGCATTATTATTGATTAACTACTCAGTACATGATTTGGGAAAATTGTCCCTCACCTGTTATATATTATCATAAACTGAGAGTTGCCTGCAACCTTTCGCGTAGTGCGATATGTATTATTTTCACAGCAATCTCTAACGGCTTCGAGCGAAAGGCCTTGAACGATTCGTTCTCCCAAAGAGAAGAGGCCAGAATTTTCCGAACGTACATAAACTACCGAACGGCAAGATAGAGACCATTCGGCGCGGAATGGGTGTGGTGAATCGAAATAAAGTTAAACTATGATTTAAACTATACTATATTAAATCCCCATTTTCGAATAAAATTCTTTCATGATTCACGAATAAGGGACATAATTATTACAACTTTTAATTATACCTGATTAAACCGTTTGGTAGCTTTCACGATATTCGGACAATTATCATGTTTTCGTTTGGATGTCCACGAGCAGCTTGTTAACTCCTTTAAAAAATAAAATAAACAAATGATTGTTAATTTGATGTAACATAAGTCAATTTTCCTTTTCCTTACTTCAGTTCCAACAGGACTTTCCTTACTCTAACTACGTGCGGCTAAATCCTCATAAGTCTCCCTGAATGATTTCTTTCTATGAAGTCTCTCAAAAGTCCCGGAGGGAACTCGAACCAATAAATTCATGATATCAGAGATTCTGTGTCCAGCGCCCTATCCACTAGGCCACCAGGCTACTGCAGACTTTTGAATTAAATAGGTATTTATAGAACAGCAAATAACAACAGTCAAGATAATATATTTACGGGGTAAACAGTAAATACGATGTTAATCAATGGAAGGTGGGAGTCACGATTGCCAGGAGGTTGGTAGCAATCGCTTACCCCTCGTACTTCTTTCGACTCGCAGTTCTAACCCTAACTGGAATTGATTTTAATTCATTGGGAGACATTTATAGCTTTCAGCCGCAAGTCTCCAACTGAATCCCAATTCATATTTCGAGCACATTCAGAATCAATATTTAGATTCAGCTTTTTGGAGAGATTTTTGGTACCTCAAAAAAAGTTTAGTAAGTTTGAAATGACTAAAATCGTTCCAGTCTAAAAATTGTGAATTGTGAATGGAAACAGAATAGAAACCTCTGATAAAACTCATAAATTATAATTACCTCTGGTTCGATATTTTGAAACAATGGTAAATCAATTAACGTTAATTGTTGCTGTAAAATAGAAACAAAAAGATACTGTTATAAAAATAACGGGGGGGGGGGGAGTCGATGGTCCGACCTATGATATGTGCGGCCCTTTAAGGGTATGAGTTTTTGAAAACAAAACATGTCATCTACAGTAAATTAGGCTCCAGGTAAAAAATAAGTTCAGAACCTGAGTTTCAGAAAAAATAACTTACATCTGGATCTTCAACTTTCCCAAGAAAGAACAGCACGTTTTTACGACATTGTTTTAACGTCCAAATAACGTTCTGACGTTGAAACAACGTTGTTGGGGCGTTGAAACAATGTTCCGTGCCTACTGGGTTAAGAGGATCTTTATACAGGGATCTTAAAGATTCTGTAATTAAAATCATGCAAAAAAGGATCTGTAGGAACTATAAAACGTGGCCACGGATACAATAATGTCACTTAATTGGACTTTAAGTAGACTTCATTAAAAGCAGAGTTGTTAAGTATCTTTTAATTTGCAACCAATGTTTTTAAATGATGTGGGAATCTCGTTATGAAACTGAATCTAATCTACTTTGCTTGATTACTTTTGGATGATGGAAATAAACTTTGGCAAAGATTTGTAACAAAATTCTTGACACCCCCCCCCCCCCCTCCCCCCCAGCAGGCGGCACGGAAGGTTGCTTTGACGTCCAAACAACGTTGTTTCAACGTGTCAGAACGTTATCTAGACGTTTTTAAACAATGTTGAAAAAATGTCTGCTGGGTTTTAATAAACCTTTCTGATAGGGTTGGCGATAGAGTGCGTGACTCTTTCTGATACAAATCTTTTCAAAAGAAACAAATACCCTTAAACTTTAGGGGTCCCAAGAAAAAAAAGAAATTCCACGCACGCTCTAGATTGTAAAACTAATGAGAATCTCGGAAAATGTGATTGCCAGATGTCGCTGCAGGACCTATACTTTCAGTACTAGTAGACAAACGTAAGAACAAAAAGCTAAGAACATCTGATAAGGCTTTTTTCGGTTCACAATGTTCTAATAAAAAAAAATCTTACAGCGATTTCGTCAGCGGACACTTTCAAGACATCAAAGACTACTGGATTGTATTCGCGGTTGTCTTCCATCAACGTTACATCTTTGTCCTGGAAAAAGAAAATATTTTTTTGTCCGAATTTAGTACACAATTTTCTAAGAATCGCTTGAATAAGAGAGACAAGTTTTTGTCTTGATGCTTTGTTCTCCAAACTCGTTTAAGAGACTTTACTACGCAAAACTTGAGTGGTCTCAAATTAGCAGGTCCACAGACTCATAGGGTCGAATAAACAGTCCTTCCTTTACAATTTACAATTAACGAAATTGTTAATCAAAAGGTTAATCCACCGGGTCTGTGACATGGGGGTGTTCCTTTTTCCTCCCAAACATGGATTTTATTATTAATTTTCGTGAATAAACAATACGAGAGACATAATTTCTCTCGCATACTGTATACGGGGGAAACCGATAGTCAAAATTATGGTTTTAACTACAGTAATCTTCAAAAAATGTACGATTTTTTTATTATTAAGCAAAGACGTATAATCTGTAGACGCTTTCAAATGTGAAAATAAATTTGATCGATTATACATTTATTGATATTTTTGAAAAAAGTTTTCTCACAAATAATTTTTGCGTTAAGAAATTACAAAAGACGACGACGTGTTGAAATGTTGAGTGATATTTTGATGACCAAATGACGAAGATTTAAAAATCCAAACAAATACAATATCTGGGTGTCTATCTATATCGAGAGTATAGAAGCACCTGATATAAAAGAAAACCGTTTGGTTTTGGGTCCTGTTCCCTTGATTTTTTTAAATAGTTTCTCTTTTGTTGTTCATCGTACAAAAAAAGCCCCCGAGTCAAAAACTAAAAACATCATTTCAGGCATTTTTTTAAGAAGAGGATTCATTATGTTTTAGCTAGATCAAACTCCCTCCTTGTTTAACCTCCTTTTGGTTCAGTGTTAAAGCCTCTCTGAATCAAGAACTAAAAAGAGTACCCAGGCTATCCAGGCAACAGACACACGCAACGTTATTCCAATATTGTTTCGACGTCTAAATAACGTTCTGACGTTGAAACAACGTTGTTTTGGCATAACGACAACCTTCCCCGTCTGCTGGGACTACATTTAACTCGAAAATAAAATAAATAGGAAAAAAAACTTACAATTCCAAAATCTATATCACTGGTTACACTTCGATTCGATGCCACCAAACCAGTTGTTGAATGGTTCATAACGCGACTACACTGTAATCGAAAAAAAAGAGAAAAGTTTTAGTACAAATGTCTCAATTTGCTGCTTGCCTATGGAGACAACCCGGAGGAACGTTTGTTGATGGGAATATCTATTTTTATTGTTTAGACAGGTTTAGATACCACGAGAAAACTTGCAAGAAAGTTTCCCGTTCAAATGGCTCTATTTACTGTTTGAGTAAATAAGGTTACCAGGAAGAGACTTTGAATAGAAAAAACTCACTAGCATCGCTTTTGTTTTTTTTAACGAGACAAATAACTTTCTTTTGGATTAAATATGGACACAAACTATCGATAAGTTTCAAGCCACCTTCAAGCCATATTTTTTAATGTAAATTATATATATTAATTATACCCAGGTGTTTTGGCAACCCGCTGCAAAATCAGTTTAAAAGCACATCCAACAATGTTTCAGAATAACTTTAACATCAGTATGAGGAAATAGAAAAATTCAATGTTAGTCGTTACCATGTGGTGTCAATAGAGTCATTTTTGACATACAAAACTAAATCCTTAAAATATGGTACATGTTTTTTCTTATATTACCAAAGAACAAACCATATAAGAACATGCTAAGAACATTTCCAGCCTTCTGATGAGAATGTCTTAAAACAGAGTTAAAATGGCTCTTTTTCAATAAAATTAAGAACATTTTGAAATGTTAAGAACACCTGAAGGCTTCCTCGCTTCGGTCATAACCTTCTTATGTTCTTAAAATGTTGTGTAAAAGATACATTATTTATATAACGTCACATAAATATTTTTGGCTATGTTTTTCTAATAGTTTTATTGGTGCCAAAAAGACCAAAATATGCGAAGAACATTTTTAAGGCTTGAAGTGTTAAGAACATTCGAAGGCTTTTACGCATCGGCCACAATGTTCTAATTGTTCTTAAAATGTTGTAAAAGATACAATATTTATATTAGATACAGAATTTATCCTACTACGTTTTTCCAATAAAACCTGCGCCATAACAACAAATTTCCCTAGTTTAAAATAATCAAGAGCAAAAGTCAACACCATCCATAATCATCATTATGCATGGTGAATAAAAAAAACATCTTGGATTGATCAAAGTGAAACGAGACTTCGCATAGTATTGAAAATGGTTTATTTCTCATCAGGCAGAGGTGAGATGTGAGCAAAAAAACAAAATAATTTACGATTTTTTCATCGCATTGTCATTACAGCGTAAAGCTTATTACTTTCGAAATATGTAAATGTAAAAACAAAAAACCTGGGAAAAAATGAGAGAATAATCAGCTTCAAAATTTGGAAACATTTTAAAGTTCAAAAATACGAAACATTTCCACAATTATACTTTAAGTTCATTATAATTCATTTTCCAATTTGAGTACTGAGTATACTTCTAAATTCTCTAAAAAATCACTTGAATAATAGAGGCAAATTTTTGTCTCGATGCTTCGTTCTCCAAACTCGTTTAAGAGACTTTACTACGAAAAACTCGAGCCGTAATTTTTTCGAATACTTACCCCTTCGGACTTGGAACGAGAGAGCGGTTTTTGATTCCAATTATAATTAAAGTAAATGGTTCGCGTACTCATCTTGAGAATAAAACAAAACAAGCACCAGTAAACAATAACGACAACAATTTCAATTGATGCTAGATTTGCGTCCGATAAAAAAACGCACGCACTTTTCTCCCAGTCACACTTTCTCTCAAAGTCTATTCAAAAGTAACAAAATATATAAATCCCTCTGCCTCTCTCTGAAAAAAAAATATTTGCGATATTTATTGTCTTCACAGTTGGAACACTTTTTGCATTCGACTTAAATCATCTCAGTTTTGTTTTTGATGATGGAATTCCTTGCAGTAGATTATCGCTTACTCAAATTGTATAACAGTGATTTTTTTTAACTGACGATATCCCCTTTATTGTAAGTAATGCTCCTCTCCTTAAGATGATTTTTATGATACTAAGTTGTGTTTAAAAGTTATACCTTGAAACATCGTGTAATGCGAACAATGAAAATGCGGTATCTTAATGATCGAGACCACAAATATCCAATTAGTTGCTATGGAAAACCATTGAGGTCAATCTGACTAACATAAATTAAATGATTTTGTTAAGTTAAAAAATAATTCGATTTTGTTGAATTGAACTTGTCAAACACTCAAGGACCATTTAAAAAACTCTTGTTTTACCTTATAAATCTTATCAAAGAGAAATCTTGATCTCGAAGTTTGGCGGAAGAGTTCCCACTTCAAAACCTTGAACACGTTTGCCAAAATAGTTTTTGATTAGAAATTATGAAGGAAGTTTTGATTCAACTATAAACATCGGTCAATTTAGATATTGAGCGTCTTACATTCTTTACTCATGGCCCGCGCAACCGGCGGGGGCAGGGGGGTCATGGTCCCTTCACCTTTGTTGCAAAACAGAACTAACAGCAGCCTTAGCCACATGAGAGAGGTCAAAATTGAAAATTTGTTTGCACCTTTTTAGTCACTGTGGTAGTACGAGATACACGAAATCGACCACCAAAGCGTCAAAACATCCTTTACACACATTCTCACAGAGATAATTTATACCCTAATTTTATAAGAATTATTATAAAGTTGTGCTAATAAAAGAAATCATAAAAATGTGCATTCATTACGTTATTTTGCTTCATATGTTGTAAGTTGGTGACAAGAGAGCCATTGGTTCATAAGATATCAGTCGCCATCTTTGTCTTTTCTGCTCAATGAAATCCGCTTATAGTAAGAGGTATAAACACTTTGTGATAATTTCTTGATGACAAAAATGGAAATTAGATTTCTCTCTTCTTAAAATATATCTGCTCTTACTAGTACTATTATGAGAATTTATTATCTCTTCAAAAAATTGCTTTCATGGATCATGGACAAGTATAAATTTAGCTAACACTATAAAATTTCAACGCTTCAATCATCTGCCAAATTCGCGGAATTGAAGACAGTTAAAATAGACCAGCAATGTACCAGAAATGTACACAAAGTTCAACAGATAATAATATTAAATACAGATATGAAAATTGCAAATGAAAACCAGCTACCAAAATAAAATTCCGACGCTTCAATCATCTGCCAAATTCGCTGAAAATAAGAAAGTTAAAACAGACCAGCAATGTACCAGAAATGTATAAAAACTTCAACACATATTCACTCTCTCCCCTATTAAGATATGAAATTCATTCTAAACCTTTACTCTTCAATAACCAACAACAAATCTCATACTACTAGTTACTCAACAACTCAACAAAGTAGCAAAACAAATCAACTATAAGCGGAACATCCTAATCGACAATTATGTCAACTTCTCATACAAGTTCATGGTACAGATTTTAACACCCCTTATTTTTACGCTTGATACGTTTGAGTGAGCTTTTCCTCAAGTGTAGATTTTACAGCTTTTTTTACAATATTGAAGATTTTTATAGTTTTGTGAAAATGCTCTTCTTCTTTAATTGTATTTAAAAATTCAGATACGTTTTTCTCGAGGGAATTATGCAAGAATAATATTGTTGGCCTTGGCTTTCCGATTGCTGGTATAACAAGCCAAGAAATGTTGCTTTTTAAAACAGTCAGAAAGCCAGAAAGCTTTAAGAACATGCTATAATCGTTTCAATTTCATAATTATAAGAACATTTAAGGTTTGATTTTAGAAAAGATTCGAAAAAGTATTCTAATAAAAAACGCTAGATAGGATTTTTTTAGATAGTGCTGGGTCAAACTCGAATTTGTACAGGAAATCTAAAAACATCGAGTTTGTTGTATTTACATTTTGGAATGACAACAAACAAAATGGTACCATCAAAACATGCACAGCAACATAACAGACGTCATCAGATCAGATGGGAGGAAGAGGTAATTGCTGCTAAACTACTGTTTGCTTAATGATGGCAGGCAAGTCGTGCACGAACATGTAGAAATAATCTGCATTCCACTTCGTTTGATACTTTTTCCATGATTTATTTACTTGAGATTCTTTTTTGCACTTATCAGTCTTAGAGCCTGTTTACATCACCCAAATGACTTTCCTCTCAATTGGTCAAGATACCAATTGGAGGTGAATTTTGAATAATCAACTCAGAATCAACGGTTTGAAACCAAACTCATATATAAACAGGTTCTTGGTAATACTTTTTTCCATAATTTCTTTCTTTAAGGATTTCTGTTTTTACATTTTTATGTCCTACTGTAGTGACAGTTTTCTGAATGGAATTTTTACATCAAAATTAATTCATTGGCATTAGTAATGCCATTAGTGACACTTTCACGGAAATAGGGGAAAAACTGTAATTCACACAATCACGCAATCATGCAAACCGTTGGGGGCCTCAGCAAAGGTTTTGCTTTGTTATATGAAGATTTGCCACATATTAACTGACACATATTAACTGACACATATAATAAACTTTAAGAGTATTATTATATCAATACTACCTCAAGTCACCCATCACTGAACTGTGTGAATGCATGGAGATAAAATGCTTAAGCTGGCACAATTGTCAATTGGTCATTAACTTAAACACGAATGACGAAAAAAAAGTATTTTGTTGTTGTTACTTCGTCATCGTATACTTCATAGAGTGTATTTTCCTCGTTGTTGACGTCAACATATGCATTTTCCACAGATGAATGGAAATAAAAGCTTAGTTCCTCTTTAAAGCAATGAAGTCCTGCTGGTAGTATCTTACAATCATTAATGAGTTTTTTCCACTAGAAGTCTTTTTGTACAAGACCAATATTCATTTAAGAATTTTAAGCCTTCAACCAAAGGTAAGAACACGATTGTAAGCCTTTCAGAAAAAAATTGCTTGAAAATTTTCAGAGAAGTATAAAGTAAATATCCAGAAGGCTGCTTTGGTCACAGTGTTAACATTTTAAAATGGTTTCTTTGACAAAAGCAATTACATTTTTGGATTGACTTTCCTGACAGTTAAAGGCTTAAAAGATAACCGTCTTTGGATCGACTTGTCCTCATCGTATGTCGCGATGCAATAATAGTTAAGACATAAACATGTTGTAGTATCAACAAGTGTCAGTTTTTCAAACTTTTGGATTATACTTAAAGTTTTAAGAGCAAAGAATTAAATTTATTAAAATTATCTATAACTCGAACCTCTCTTTAACTTATAAAAAACTCCCTATTACTCAAACCTCTATGACTCGATAACTATTATCAACCCAAAAAGTTGATATTTTATCAAATATTTCATTTCCATTAACTCATTCCATGAATTAGACAAAAAAATTGCAAAAAATCAAAATTCTTTACTACTCGAACTCTCCATAACTCGAAAGATTTTCGATTCCCCTTGGAGGTTCGAGTTATGGAGAGTCTACTGTATAATGAATTAAATGGGCTTTTCCAGAAATACTCCATACCTGCATTGTTGAGGAAGACCAGACACGTCCAGGGGTCCATAAAAATCAGAAGAAAAGTGACTTCATCAACACTGGGGGTACGGACTATCCCTGGAAAATCCCATTAAAATTCGCTAACCAATATTGGATGCCATTTTCAAAATGAGACAACACCAAGAAAGAAATACTTACCATAACTTCATCTTCGGAGATATCAGCGAACCTGGTGAAAAAAGCTTCAGTCGGTGCACTTTGTGGTCGGTTGTCAAGGAAACCCGCCCATGTTTTACGGCGTGTTCGCAACCGAGGGTGGTTACTGATATTGCGTGCTTTGTCACCCAGTCCACCCAAGCCACCAGCATCATAAATGTCTCTTGATGGAGAAATTAAATACCCTAATCCTTCCATGAATCTCATACAGGAAATTTTTTTTTCAATCAACCAAACCAGAAAATATTTACTTAAAGTTTTATACTAAAATCATTTTGACCATATCTTCACATTAACAATACACATGGTGCCCAGCTTATGTTGTATAATACTATCTGTTTTTGATAATTTGTTTTATTTCTGTGACAAGAATTTTTAAAGTCATGAGATTTTAATACTTCGTTGTACTATAAATGTGAAATCTTTACAAATACAAAAGTTTACAAAAGAAGTTTGAAATGTTTCTATTTGGTGTGAAACATTTAAAAACACAAAACAGTTCAAACTTTGGCGACTATTTTTGATAAGACGAACAATAAGAATAGAACGATGTTAGTTAAATAAGATACCTTAACCCTATTGCCTTACAACCTAGTTTAAGAACATTAGGCTGAAATTTGTTCGCAAATTTAAATTAAGAACATCTTAAGAACATATCAAGGCTGAGACAAAAGAAATCACAGAACGCTTCTATCTAGAAAATTCACTGTAATTTAGACTCATATAGTAATTAAGAACAACAATAAAAACACCGCACCTCAATAAATAAATCGTGTGCCTGTTTGTACAAAAATAACATGTAAATAAGTCCCTTAAATGCAAAAACTAGACTTGCTTTGTTTAAAAGTGAAACTAAGGATGGAAGCATCGGGTAAAATTTTCAGAAATACCAAGCATCAGCAAAAAATAGTTATTAAGGGGAGGGGGTATAAGCACATGATGATCAAAAATATCCACAAACCCAAAACAGGTTTTGGCAAGTTGAAATATTTTGATCAGGGTTAAACGCAGGGTTATCTAAATTAACCCGTGGTCATTAGTCAATTTTTCATAATTAATATTGCCCGTTTAACATTTAGAACAGATAAAAGGTTGACATTACAAAATATTACGCAAGAAAATAATTTTTCCAAATAGATTTAAAAAAATACAAAGATCAAAAGAGGAGTCAACTTCTTTGGCCTTTACTTGAAAATAATATGGAAAAATTGACTGGACTAAAATTTAATTTGTGCTTAAAACGCCGAAATTATGAAATTCAACAAGCTGAAAAGAAAAAAACAATCAATCCATTTTCAACTTTGAACCTAGTCTAGCATCTAGACGACTGGAATTGAAAGTAATGTTAAAAGGAATACGAGGTATAATTTTATTGACAATAATAAATATAGTTTGATACTAACTAACCTCACTGATAAAATTTGCGGTATAATCTGAACCAAGCCAAAAACCCTTTAAAACATGCTAATCGTTCGAATAAAACAAACCTACCGCCACCCAATCAAAACCAAAACTTATATATTCTTCTACAACACAAGGTTCAAACCCACAAAATTTTCCTCTCTAATAAAGAAAATCAAAATACACACACACACGCGTAAAGACTTTAACTACTCAAATTCTCCACCCTCTTACTCATATTCTCTGGAATTGGCCCTTTTTATACAATGCCAATGAAAACATTACCTTCAAGTAGCAACAAATCTCTTCTATTGTAAGAATTTCACAAAAGTTTTGTCAAATTTGTGAAATATTATTTTTTTAAGAGAGTTCAGAACCCTGATTAAAATCGGCAAGAAGGTTTCCTTGATTCAAAACACCTCTTATTTTACCATAACCCATATCAAATAGATTTGGAAAGTATATAAAATTTTAACTTTGTAAAAATCCAACATTTGGTTCTGGCTTTATAATAATGAAAATGTTCTTATAAAAAAACATAAACACCAAGCCTGTTTATGAAACCATTGAACTTTTCGAGTATTTTGATCATAACAACAAAAAGCCCCTCACGTAATACCTTCAAAAATAGTGATACTGGTGCACTTCTACATGACTTTTAAAAGAAAGAAAAAAAATGTCAACTAAAAAGATTTAACCCCATTTTTACTTTTATTATTTTTAAACTCCAAGTATCACAAAACGTCTGAAATCCTTTTAAGAAAGTATTATGGCACTGAAAAGCCAGAAGCAGTTTTCTCTTAAGCTTAAAAGTCGAAACATTCAAAAAAAAAAAAAAATAAGAGAAAGTTTATAAAAACCAATATTGCAGGCTTGAAGTATAAGAAATACTTTTGAAATATTATATTTGAAACAATATTTGCGCATTTAAAGAAACAAGACTCTTTAAAAGAATGATATCATGTTTGAACTTGAAAGTAAGATAGAGTGACAACAACCAACAACCTTATGCAATTCAAAGAAGTAATGGTAAAGAAATGCCTTTATAAAGGAACTAATTTTGGTTGGACCTTAATCCGCGAAATTTTTTTCGTCCATCCGCCAAATTAAATTCCCTCTGAAAAAGCTTTTTCGGTCATCCACCAAATTAAATTCCCGCCAAAATTAGTTTCTTTAAAGGTAAGTAAGCATTAAAGGGGGTATTTTTTACAAGACGCTCTACGTTGCTCTTAATAAGTACCAGTAATAAAAAGCTCGTGACAAAGTGATGGTCGCCGTGTCAAAACAAAATAAAAACCTGTTTCAACAAAGTCTTTTATATTTCTAATTGGATAAAATACTCTAAAAACCACATAACATCTGCTTCAAACACCTCAGTTAACTTTAAATACACAACTACTAGAGTTAAATCGGGGGAGAGGGGGGGGGTAATGTGTCTAAAGGTGAGTAATGAAAAAAATATCAAATAACTCTAAATCGATAGTGACAGAAAAGCAAATGTTTCTGGGGCTGACATCATCTTTATTTTCTGAACAAACTCCGCACCGTCCCAAAAAAATAGTATTTGAAATTTTGAAAGCAGGTCAACCGAAGAAGAGAGAGAGAAGAATGAATGTTTTTTTGAAAACCATTCAAAAGAACAGTCAATTGCAAGCAAGAGAAATGAAAAAGGGGAGACAATATTAACTAGGACCCAAAAAACCGCAAATTATGATTTTAGCCTTGGTTACCGGATAGTAACCAGACTATGAACACTATTCAACTAGTTCATGGAAACAATTTTTAGTACAAGTGTTGTTGTTTTTATGTGAGTCTTAAATTTCACTTTATAAATTTAAAGCAGGTCATTAAAAGTAAAATATTGAAAAACTTTAAACAGATCTCAATAGTAAATCCAACTAACACCATGAATTGAATGTTACTATCCAAAAGCAATGTCGTCAATCGTTGGTAAATTTCAATCAAGTTCGTTTTAAAACTCTTCCACAAATTCTTTGTCCATTATATTGATACACATAAAGACAAGACACAAAAAATTCAATCCAATTAGCGCCATTACGTCAAGGTGTCAAACACCTGTTATTTTTAACTCTCAAGCAAAAGCTACTGTAAATTAATTATTTACTCAATTGGCAAAATTTCAAACACGGAAAGCTTGAATAATTTGGCCAAAAAAAATATAATTGAGTTTTTAAATTGTAATAACAATTAGAAAGCGCTTTATCACACTCTTTGGCTATTTAGATAATTGACATAGTCATTAAACAAAATTAACCAGGGAGTTAATAAAATAAGCAATCTGTGACTTAAAGGATTCTGTTAAATGGAATCTCTGGCTGACGACTGATGAAATTGCCAGCAACTTCTACAGTAGCTCCAGCATTACAAACTGAAATCAGAAAGTAGACTGAACGAAAATCACCCAGCCAGAAATCGAGTTACTTTTGTTAAGACAAAAAGAGAGAGAATTTTTTACATAGATCTTAACCCGGGAGAGGGTAGCACTCAACTTACCACGCATACAGCTCTTAAGGGTAGTTTTTTCGAGGTTCTGATAATAAGAGGAAATTGCACTGTTAGGATAGGAAATTTGATAAAATTTAGAAATGCCTTGCTAAAACTGGGAGAAAATGGCCAAAAGGAAGAGCTAGTTTTTTGACAAATTTTGCAAAAACTGTAAAACATCCAAAGTTTAGTTAGTTTTTTTATTACTTTTATATAAAAAGTAATCCAGTTCGAAGCTCTTAGGAAAACCAACCACCTCTACGTAGTCAAACACCCTCAAATCAAAATGTTTATACAAATAATGCCAACCACATTAAAAAAGTTAGAATATTGAGTTACTATATATTGTAGAGGGAAGAAAATTTCTTGTTCTAATCTCGAACGTTATGCTTGAAACTTATGTAAACATAGTCGGCTCTCTAAAACATCTAATAGGTTAACATTAAACAAAGATAGGTATTACAGTATTTCATCATCCATATGCCTGTCTATCTATTGTAACCCATAGCAACAAAAAAAGTATTACCCTGGATATCCTTCAAAGAACCCGAAGGCATTCGATTTCAAAAGGACGGTATATATGCGGTTTTCTCAAAATTTTCTAGCTTTCACGGTGCATTCTTTTCTAGAGGCCCCCCCAGCGATTGGCGTGATGGCGTGATCGGGGGTTTTTTACGGCGTGATGGCGTGAAAATTCAAAAAAATTGGCGTGATGGCGTGAAATCGAGTTCTGGCGTGATCGTGAAATTAACCAAATCTAGGCGTGATGGCGTGAAATTTACTGTTTAGCGTGATCGTAAAATCTAATGTCTTGGTGTGATACTTAACCTTGTTGTATAGAGACTTGCTACGCTTTCTAATTCAAGGTCTTTTTAG
>JAUJPO010106552.1:11697-22538 GCA_032270745.1 Tiaropsis multicirrata | reverse complement strand
GTATTGTCAGATAACAACCTGACTGTTGAAAGATTTATAAATTTGAGTATGAAATAGTGATTTCCTTGTACCAAATTTTTTGCTGATTAAAGTTTGACTTAGGTCCCATTTACTAGTTATAGTTTATATGGTAAAATAATAATAAAAAAAAAAAAAAAAAAATGTGAATGTTTTTTGACTTTGAAAGACGCTCTTTTGACTTTGAAAGACGTTCTTTTGAGCGATATTCGACGCCATTGTATCGTCTCTGCAAACTGGTCAATGGTATCTTTAAATGTGAAAAAAAGTATATTTATTGTGATCAATGTAAAGCAACATTCTGGTATTATTTAGCCTCAGGGACAAGTTTATGCAAGTAGCAAGAAAGAATAATTTGAGACATTTTATGTCACGTCTGCCATCTGGGTATTATTTTGTGGTTACAGCTTCAAGTATTTTCAAAATATTGTTTAACGGTCTTCCATGGTTGGAAAATTTATCAAGCTTGCAAGGTTGTTCTTTGTTTGTTCAGCGGATGTTTTTAGTTGGATGGAAAAAATGCAAAAACCTCAAATATTTTGGGGGAACATAAGTCATTTTTCGTCTAAAAGTTTGATGCTTTTCCGGTTTACTTCTTCTGCCACTCTGCTACTAAATTCAAAGATTTTGAGTAAAAAGCAATAATCTTTCTCTCCTTCTTTCTAGGGTGTTTTTACGTGAACTTGCACAATACGAAAAGTGCCCAGAGAACGTTGGTAAATGTTTTATTGAATGGGTAAGTTATTTTTCTTACGCTGACTCAAAGAAGGATGCATGGTTCGAACTACTGTAAATTTTACTTAAACTACTAGTTTCAAGCTTTCGTGTGTGAAGTGTGAGTGTGAAGTTTGATATGAAAAGAATTCACTGGCCTGGCGCAACGTATTAATGTTTAAAACAAGTAAAATCAGAAATGTCAATTTGCTTACCACTTATTGATCACGTTACCACTATCTTCTTTTGGGATTGGTCTATTTTTTGATCACATGATCAAAGTTGTGAGCAAAACAAAAAAGACTTCCAGACCGAGGTTTTTATATACCGACTATGATATGAACTATACTTAAAAATACGTCGCTAATTTTTATTGACTCCCAGTAATAATCTTGCCTATTTTCCTTTTTTGCAGGCCGATAAATTTCACATGTATGTCGATTTCTGTGCCAACAAGCCAGACTCCAATTCCTTCTTGATTGAGCACGGAGAAACATTCTTTGAGGACCTCCAACTGAAAAAGAACCTTGGGCTTTCATTGGCTGCTTACCTTATCAAGCCTGTGCAAAGAATCACTAAATATCAATTATTACTCAAGGTAAGAGATTCCTTCGGAACACTTTTACAGAATAGAATAAGTAAAGTTCTTGGAAGAAATCTTTTTGAGGCTATGGCCAATTCAAACTTAATTTTTTTGTGAGATCTCTCTCTCTCATTCTTTGACCTTTTATATTTTTCTGTTTCAGGATTTGCTATCTTGTTGCGACGATGTAGATGGGTCTTTACAGGTAAGGCTCTTTTTACACCAAGAGTATCAACTGAAGGACTTAGTATTGTATTATCTTAATGTAGAAGCAAGTCACTATCTGCATATCAAAGCCACAATATAAAGAAAAGCCATTTGAGGTCATTTACAAGGTTATTCAAGAGTTACATAATAATAAAATAGTTTGATAGATAATATATTAGTGAGGATTTATGAGCTCGTATTTAAGTCATCTCAAAAGTCGTAAAAAAACAATATGTTCGGTTGCAAATTGATACAACCCTCTTTATATTATCACAATATTAGTTACTTTTCCCAAGCTGATTAATTATAGAGAAGTGAAAATAATAGAATGGATTTTTTAATGAATTTTTCCTTTCGCTTGTTGATGCGATTTTCGTAGTGTGAGGAAAATATAGTTTTACTATTTTATAGTAAGACTTTTAAAGTAGGAGAATTATTAATAAAAAAAGGGGAGAGAGGTTGTACATGCTGATTTTGATGAAAAAAATGAAAATAAAAATTTAGTATCAGAAATCGAAAAAAATGAAAGGTTTTGGTGAAAGAATCGGGTAAAATATTTGTTGAAATTTAAAGGAGGGATATCTAGAGGGAAAAAGTTAATTGGAAAAATGTCATTAGTGGAAAAAGCTAATAAACGAAGGATTGCAAGCACTTATTAATGGTTGTAATTTATGTACTGTAGCATGTGAACACTTTTTTGATAGGCTCAATTCTGTCTGTTTTTGTCTCTTGAAAAAGTCAAAGCATATATATAATTTTTTTCATTCTTAAAATTAAATTATACAACCACTAAAGTGAGGCAAAAAAAAAAAACAAAGGACCCCTTGTCTCGCTGACTAACAAACGATTTACCAATTATAAATCTATTTTTCGTGGTCGACTATTTGAAATATTAACTGTAAATGGATCGAACGTTTTAGGTTTATATATGTCTTATAAACTCATCTTTCAACTTTTAATGCTTTGTGTTTTTTGTTTGTGAATTCTAAAAACGATTTTTTTTTTTTTTAAATTAGTGTGTTTGCTATGACAAATATGCTTTCAAAAATATTAGATGAGAAGTACGGATAGGGATAAGGATATTTTACTATCTATTGTTTGAATTTTCGTTTCGTTTCAAGGTCGTTCCTTAACTCAAGCTTTTGTGGTCTGTATAGAAGGACAAAGTGTTCAAATACAGGGGCGGCGGATACAGAAGGTTCTCAAAAGAATTTGATGGAGAGTTTCGCTTTTGTTCATATTCCTTATTTGAAAGTCAACACTCTCCGTCAAATAAGCTTTGTATCCGCCTCTGAAATGTACCTGTATCACTGAGGTATCTTTTTAAGCATATTTTATTCGACAAATAGAAGGGATGTCCATAGAAAAGGGATGCTTGCTTTGAATTTATGTAGACTTAACTCATTTAGCACTGATATTTGTCGAATGCTTGACATATTTGGTTTTTTTCTGGAACATTGGGCTTTTCCAGAAATAGTCCATGACCCCCCTGTTGAGGATATCGGACATCCAGGGGGTTCAATATTCTTTGGATATCCAGGGGGTTGGGAAAATTTAAAAGAGAGGATATCCAGGGGGTCCAGCACAAAATACATGGATATCCAGGGGGTCCGACACATAATACATGGATATCCAGGGGGTCAGAAACGATTTGACGATTTGGACGGACATCCTCAACCCTTATATGCACTTGGATATCCAGGGGGTCTTTATTTTAAGGCCGGATATCCAGGGGGCTCTGAACCTCGAAAAATGGATATCCTCAACAGGTGGGGTACGAAAAATTTCTGGAAAAGCCCATTTAAAGTTTGCTAGTTCAGCTCGTAGCTACAAATATATAAAATACATTGGCGGCGTGGCGGAAGGCGTTTCTTTTTAACAAAGTCAGGCCCACTCACTTACTTGAGGGCAAACTGTGTATTTTCATTCACTCAATGTCAAAATATGACCAAAAAACGGTCAAAATCTCTTTGTCCGAAATGAATTTTTGGAAATTTTGGGCATTTTATTTGACTTTCAAGGTCAAACTCTCTTCCAAAAGACCAAATTTCGAAATCTTTTGTGTTGCAACTGAATGCGCATTTTATTTCAATCAACTCAGGCCAAAATTTAAGATTTGAAGTTGAAAATAGAGAATGCTCCAAGTAAACCCAGCAGGCACAGAACGTTGCTTCAACGTCAGAACGTTATTTGGACGATAAAACAATGTTGGAATATTGATTGTGTTCATTAAAAATAGCTGAAAATTCGGTCTAACCTGTATTTTGACATCCTGTATCAAACAGCCGTTGAAAGCATTTGAAATTGAGCGAACAATTCGACAATCGAAGATCGTCCAACGATTGACAACATTCTAAAATCTTCAGCAGTGAATCAGCGACAATTTCTTCGTCGTTGAGTGCGTTGTGACAGAGATTTAGACTCTGGAGTTTACTGAGGGGTGAGTCCTGCAAATAAAGAGGGGTATCATATAATTCATCTGCCAAATTGAGACCATGTCGTTTTTTAGTACAAAAGTCTCTAAAAATCGCTTGAATAAAAGAGACTAATTTTTGTCTCGATGCTTCGTTCTCCAAACTCTTTTAAGAGACTTTACTAAGGAAAACTTCAAATCGCTTGAATAAAACCAGACTGTAGGCTATAGAATCACCTTTTAACTCGAAGTTCTTCTTCATTAGATTCTTCTTCGTTACTGGGGCTAATGTTTACCATCACACAGCTACAAACGATCCAAAAAACATCTATGACCACAACATCCTTATCCAACAGTATCATCAATACGGATAGTAGTATTATCACATCATCAAGCCAAAATCTCATCACTGGCTCAACGTTTATTGACCACTCTATGGTCAACAAGGCCAGCACAACAGAAGAACACCTACAGTATAATACAGATAGTATTATCACTTCATCAAGACAAAATTTCACCACTATATCTACTTTTTTTAAAGATTCTATGGTCAAAAGGACCAGGGTGACTGAAGATTACTTACTAACAACCACTGCTAAGCTTTCAAACATACCATCTTCGTTTATAAGTCAAGAATCTCTCACCCATTCAACGGAAAGTTTGGAATCAACGACAAGCGAGCTATTAGACTCAGCACCAATAGAGAAAAGTCAACCATCAACCTTCAACATAGCCTCTTCCAGCAAACCAAACATCGTCACTGCTTTTGAACACTCGAGGAATCGAACCTCGTCGGTTCTATCTAGCTCCAAAGCAGCATCCATAAACACAAATCATTATCCGAGTTTATCTGGCCACACCTCGCCACAAAGGGAACACTATCACACCACAACCAGAGCCTCACAATCCACCAACAGCAGCAGCCACAGCCACAGTTCCTCATCGTTGAACGCGACTGTTTCTAAAACACAAAATTTGAAGCAAACAGAAGATGGAGAAAACGAATTTTTGTACAAAATGGTCTTCATTTTGTTCGGAAGTTTATTTGTCGTTTGTTGTGTTGTAGTACTGTTGGTCTTCAAACGTGAGAGGTAGGACATCGTTTTTTTAATCTGTGTACTAAGGGAGGGAAGTACTTGGGAAAATTGGTTGCTGGGTATGTGCGGACCTTAAGGGTTGTTTTTTTCAACCTTCCGAAGGTCTTTTTAAGGGGTCGCTAAAAAGTCAAAGGAGTCTCTCTAAGGGTCTTGATTTTAAAATATTTGTCTTTTTAAGGGTCGAAATGTTCGAATTGTTTGGAAAATAATTTTGAAATTGGAGGCAAAATTTCCCAAAAAGTCTTTCTAAGGGTCGTGTTCGTGGTCCCTCATCCCTTGTACGGGTAGAGACTGTTCAATCTATAGATCCGTTTCATTTCATTTTAAATAATTTCATCACTTCAGGATGAAAGAAAAGCAACGAATCCAATGCCAATCACAATACGAACTTTCACACTCAGAGGTGCCACTAGATGATCATAAAGCGCATTCGCAGCATCAACATCATCATCATGAATCGGTTAAAGCATTTACCGAAGAAGAAGAAGACTATGACGAGGACGAGAATGTAAACGTTGTGAGATTCGACCATATAGAAGACCATTTACCGCAAAATCTTTTGGAATCGAAGAACGGAACGTATATAATGAACCCTCCGCCTAATGTCCCATCGACTTTTGTTTAACTTAAGCTATATGAATTCAAAACAAGAGAAGATGCTAGCAAAATGTGCAAAATTTACGAGGAATAAACTGATAGTTTGAAAACCTTGAAAACTCCATAATAAAGCCTTTACCTAGTGATGTCCTGACGACTTTAGGTTAACCTAATTCCCAGCATCAGGCACGTAACGTTGTTTGCTACGTCGAGACGGCGTTGCCTTAGCGTTAAAAATGTTGGAAGAACGTTGTGTGTCTGATGGTTTGAGCTATGAATTCAAAGCAGAGCAAACGCTGGCAGAATGTGCATAATTTACGAGAGAGATAAACCGAGTTTGAGAACCTTGAAAACTCTGTTTGGAAAGGCATGTATGTTCTCTATAGCTGATAAAGAGGCTCGCTGAGATAGCACAGTAATGATTCGAGGATTAAGCAATTATTAAAGCAAGTGTAGATGACATTCTTATAACTAATTTTGGTAATTAATTGTTTGGTAGAAATGAAATATTGAATTGAATGTTGACACAAGATTATTTATAAAAAGCAAAACAAAAAGGAAATAAGAATAAAGATAATACTTAAACATCTATCACAGTATATAAACGAACTTTAAATGTTATATTAAACATATTCTGAAAGTTCTGGTTGTTGTTTCGTTTCCATATCAACCTTGTTACTAGCAACAGCAGTCGGTGGTTCCGCAAACGTCACTTCTCTACTATCAACTCCGTTTCGTTTAATTGTCGGCTTTTTGCTGATCGTCGCTTGCTTTCTGATTGGTCGACGACAAATTCCAAATATAGCGATAATGAAACCAAGACCGACACCGATCCATCCTAAATACCAAGACCAAGCGAATTTCGATGGCGACAATTCTCGAGTCGTTTCTTCGTATTTGTCGTATGAATATAACCCGACAGCGACACCAGTCGTAACCGATGACGCCACTAATAAGAGTGAAACCCAGGGTGGTTTGATAACCAACGTGAATCGGCAAATGAATGCCAGCATAGATGCCAAAGCAGCAGAAGCGGTCGAAATGATTGTCAGCGCGCGCTGTGATCGTAACGCGTGATCGCCTAACCCTGCCTTGCGATCGAGGCACGTTTTCATGAAAGCGTCGACTATTTGTTGACATTTCCTCCATAGACCGTAGTTACTGCCACTGGCTTCTTCCAACCAATGATCACCTCCACAACACGAAGCCATGAGGACAAAGACAACAATTGAACCAAGCAAAAGGTATGTTATTGAATGCTTTAAATGACAACACTCTTTCTTCTTTGACATCCTTTGACTGTTTGTTCTCTTGCAATACTGCCTTGCAATTGTTCAGTTTCTCTAATTTAGCAGCTTTAGCAATCAGTTGCTCGTTCTTTAAAAGACAGTTTCGGTAGAAATCTAACTATGCTCTTGCACAAAACATCCCAGTAACGCGTTGAGTAAACACCATACATGAAATTTACTTTCAATATTTGTACCACCCGACTCATCTTTTTCTCAACTACTTTCCTTATCTTCTGACCGATCAGTGTCTTTTGATTTTGCGGTCTAAATTTTGTGAACTGATCTCTAATGCTATTGCAGAACTTTGGATCGTGACTCTTTTTCTTCTTTTTATACATCATGGTGGAACGATAAAAACTGTCCAGTCTAGGCTAAAGAATATATGCTGTGTTAAGGCTAGTTAAAGTGAACCGTCTGAATCGCCCAGGCTAGATGCATGTATATAAGTTGACTGTTTTGGAACTGTTTCAAAACTCTGAACTTGGTACGACTCCTAACCTCTTCCCAGCAGGTACGAAATGTTGTTTCAACGTCCAAACAATGTTGTTTCAACATCAGAACGTTATTTAGACGTTGGAACAATGTTGTGTGTCTGTTGGGTTTGGTTCATTGATCGTAGAAATGTCAAATCAAGAAGACTTCAAAGATTTCAAATGATTTGTTGAGCTAGATCTTTTTATCAATGAGTTGAAGCAAAATATCTTTGATTGAGCCATGACGTAAAAACAGAGGAAGAAATAATTTACACGTTTTTTTACATAAGAAGAAACCGTATAAGAACAAAAGGCTTCGATTAGCAAAAGAACATGCTAAGAATATTTTAAGTCTTTTGAGGAAAAATATTGCTTCAAAGCAGCTAAAGAAGCTTCTCTTTAGAAGAATTAAGAACACATTAAGAACATTTAAGGCTATATTTCAGAAAGTTAAGAACATTTATAGGACTAAAATGTTCTAATAAAGAAAACGTGTATCCCGCGATCAAAGTTAAGCCTTTGTTAATCAAGATCTTAATTAAAACTCTATTTGATTACCTCGACTTTAGTAGAATACTGTGAGCAATTAAAGTCTTGTAAATGACCCCTATTCATTAACGCATGACAATAGGATTGAATTAACACTATTTAGAGTACAAATCCGCTATTTATTTCCATCAAAAATATGTAAACAGAAGCAGGTAGTGTAGGAAAAAATGTTTATAATATTTCTTTTCTGACAAAATGCTTTTAAAAGAAAGAGAGAATTGTGGTGGTGTGGTGTGAGATGTCAACTTGATTTTTTGTTGTTTAATTTAAGACACCCTTGTCTCATATCATTGACCCGGTGGAATTTCATTTTTATGTGGTTAAAATAAAGAGCCTTAAAATGCAATAGGGATATCAAAATCGGGATTTTTTCACACTGGGGATACGAAATTCAATTTTTCTTTGTTCGAAAAATCAATGGGTATATCTATCACACATTTTAGTCGATCAAAATTTAGTGGGTGGTACAAAAACGTTTATGTTTTTCAATGGTGGTTGGCCTTTCCCCAGTGAACTGTTTAACTCTTTCAACACGGCCAGAAAGAGAAAATTTCGGGATTCTAGCAATTGACAAATGAGAAAGTTTGGAGGGCGTTTACTCACTAATGAAAAGGCTTGAAACCGTCGTTTTCGATTTAATCGAAAGTAAACTCTATCAACTTTCAAGAAAATGCAGTTTCAAAGCCAGTGAAAATTTCTAACAGAGGCTATAAGGTGAAGAAGACGTCATTCCTACATGCATGATTTTGGCTTGGGCAGTGTAGAAAGAGTTAAAATAGTAAGAACAGACTTTAAAGCTTCTAAATTTGATTTTTGAAATTCAAACTGCAGAGACAATAAATGCACTTTGCAAAAATAACCATAAAAAAGTTGATTAATAGACCGTTAATTAATTTTTGTGTGTCTGTTATTGCAATAATTTGGCATTTTTCGTTGTTTTTCTTTGTTCATTTTGAGATTTTGATATAATTGATGGAAGATCATTTTGCTCTCAATCAATCAGTTCATTTGGAGGTGTGTAGAGGGGCTTGTAGAATGAGAAAAAAATTTGATTATGGAAGACTTTTGTAACCAAACTGAAGGTCGTGGTGAGTTTGGGTTACCGTACACAGGTCACCGACCTCTTGCATCGCTGATTATCCTAGGTGACATAAGAATGTCAAATGAGAATCAAATTTAAGATTTTATTTAAGTGAATTAGAATCTTTTAAAGTAAAGTACGTGTTCTTTTATACGAAATTGGCTATTTTCATTGTTTTTGGCAGTTTATTTGACCGATGGTATTTGAAAGCACCATAAATTTTGTGATAGTAATTGTATATTTAAAGGCTTAGTGATTGGTGATAGAAGTTCATAATGAACCCTTTCATTCTCGTAGTTTACCATGAGCTCTTGCTGTTTCAAAGCTGTCGGGTGCTTCATTTACAGCAGATTTTAGTTGTTACAGTTGAAAAAGAAATAAGATATTTTTGAGCTTGCATGACGTTTGCAGTTGTTTAAATCGTTCAACACGAAAAAGCAATAACGCACGTTTAATCAGTTTGTTGTTTAGAGGTCAAATAGTAATTACAAAAGAGTTGACCAAGTTAACTCTTAAAATCTTTCCATCTGCCCTCAATAGATTTGAGGAAGAAAAAAGGCCTACGTGTTTGTGAGTATGATATTTCTCTTGAAACTGAAAATCACGTTCAAAGATGTATTTATTAAGCGGAAACGTAAAGAAAAAAATATTTGCAATAAAATACTTTCCGGTGCTAGTATATTTTAAATCGATTTACGGAATTAATTACAAGTTTTAATGCTTCGCTAATGGCTCAAACAAATCACTGTTTGTAATAATGTTTTTGTATTAGTTTTGTATAACAGTACGTGTTTGCACATTTTTAAGCTATATAATTATCACAATGTCCGAGTGTGTATTGGGTCGGACATAGCAGGTTTCGGGTCGGACATAACAGGTTTTTGGTCGGACAAAACAGGTTCTGGGTTTGACATAGCAGGTTTTGGGTCGAACATAACAGGTTTTGGGTCGGACATAACAGGTTTTGGGTCGGACTTAAACAGGTTTTGTGTTGGACATAGTAGGTTTTTGGGTCGGACATAATAGGTTTTGGGTCGGACATATTAGGTTTTGGGTCGGACATAACAGGTATTTTTAAGTTTAATCTGATATGAAAGTTGCACTATGCTCTCTTTTTGACCATTTTCTTCACATCTTCATTCATTTCTCTGAAAAATGACTTTGTAATCCAATTTAAAAATTGTCCTGAAGTTTACGGTTTTGGGACCTGGTTTTCGTTTTTATTGCTGTTTGACCTCATTCAAAAAAAGGGTTTAAAAAATGCGATACTTTGTTACTGGACTGTATTTTTACTTTTTAGCCATACCTAGAAATAGACAGATTTGAGATTTGAGCTTGTTAACTGGTACTAAACACCCAGCGTTCTATCTAAAACAAGCTATTTCTATTCGCGGCTTTCAACGATGCGATAATCGATAATGACGACATCAAATATGATATAACATTATGATTTTTAGCCAATTCGACCTTCTATCTCCATACTCTATAACGAAAACGTTTCTTATACTTTACCAGACAAAGAAAAAAATCAGCTAAACAGGCTATACTAAAATTGCTATTTGCGGCTGGGCTTTTTTCGTTCTGAGATTATAGTCTAGCATCTAAACGACTAGAATAAATAAAGTAAGGAAGGGATTTATTTACTACAAGACAAGAAGAATAAAGTTTATTATACAAATTACCTGCGCTGATAATTTTTGCTCTAGGCTCAATGAAAGAACCTGAAAGTACATCTTTCTGTTGTCAATGAAAGAACCTGAAAGTACATCTTTCTGTTGTCAATGAAAGAACCTGAAAGTACATCTTTCTGTTGTCAATGA
>JAUJPO010106552.1:0-11597 GCA_032270745.1 Tiaropsis multicirrata | reverse complement strand
AAGAACCTGAAAGTACATCTTTCTGTTGACAATGAAAGAACCGTACATCTTTCTGTTGACAATAAAAGAACCGTACATTTTTCTGTTGAGGATATCAAAATTCCCGAAAGCTATCCTTCCGATTACCGGCAGATTTAAAAGGGAGGGACACTCCATTGGATATTCATTTGAATTTCGCCCTTGAACTCTTCACTCGTGCATTCCACATTCTTTAGATGCTTTGCGTTAACCCCCTTGGATTTCTGGTATTTTTACTTTTTGGCCGCACCCTCGGAAATCCACACATTTTTACAATTTTACGTAAGGAATTGACACTCCCAACAAAGCGATCCCCAAACTCTGCATGCTGCAAATAAACTTCTAGTCGTAGTTATAGAGGTATATTGGTAATATAATGGGCTTTTCCAGAAATAGTCCGTACGCCCCAGCATGTCGAGGAAGTCGGACACGTCCAGGGGGGAGGGGGCTATGGTGCGAAATTCCAGGGGGTCTATACGAATCGGGAGAAAATCAAAGGGATATGCGTGAAAAAATAATATCCAGGGAACATGGGTGCCAAAAGTCATATCCTCAACATGCAAATCCAGGGGAGGGGGTGAAAAATTCCAATGTTGACAATCCAGTGGGTCCAAGAATTTTGGTACTAAATCCAGGGAGTGGAATTTTTGAAAAATGACTTCCTCAACACTGGCGGAGGTAAGGAAGCACAAAGGTTATTTTTTTCAACAAATAAATATGGGTCATTGTATATACATCTTATGTAATAATAGAAAAGAGAAAAAAACTACCATGACCTAACTCCTTTAATAATAGTTTTGGAGACAGAATCCTTAGAGAGGCGATAACGATGAGATATATGAAGAGGTGTGGAGGCTATATTCGTACCTAAAGTGTTTCTGATCAAATTTCATCAACGGCTTTCTCTCTTCTAGTAAGTTATAAAAGGGAGACATTTTTTCAAACTCGAATCACAATTGAAAATTGTTGCTTTTTTCTCTGCTCTGGTTTGACCTGTGAGGCTAACTTCGATTTACTATAGTTATTTTAGATTTCTTAAATTTAGAATTGAATAAGTTAGAGTCTTTCGACCCATTGCTGGATGTATTGCACTCGATCGCGAGATTTGGCTTTTCAAGAGAATTTCGGCACGTAGTCCAGGGGGTGTAATTTTTGAAGAGTGTCTTCCTCGACACTGAAAAAGCCCGTTTTAAAATTATGCTCTGTTAAATAACTCTAACATTTTTACAATTATGCAAATGTAAGCTCCACTTCATAGCCATCACGTATACACATCACTTAATCATTTCTACTGTCGCCTCCTCTTATATATTTTTTGGGACAAAGTCACTTTTGGTTTTGTTATGATCCAGCACTCCTTCGTACACCTCCGTACGGATATTTCTGGTAATGCTTTCATCAGCATTTCAAAAATATACGATAATCTATTCCCTTTAAGGTTCCTTTTTGCTGACAGAATATTTTTGATAGTTAATTATAGGTAATAATCGAAGGACCATTAACCCTTAAAGTGCTTTATTATGATTTTCTGAGAATTGAAGGGTTTTAATCCCTGAAGTGAAAGTGCTGTGGTTGAGAATTTTGAAGAGCATTATCAGATTCTTGTTCACTTCACTGATCAGTTTGTTAAAAAGCAACGTATACTTGTACTTGTACATATACTATTAGTGTTATGTAATAAATACATGGTGTCCAATGGAAAAATGGTACGGTATCACTCGGTCCCATTCGGCCTTACACAGATCTTTCTCTACTCTTAACGTACCGTTTTTTTCCTTGATAATGGTGTTCATCATTGAGACAAGAATTTTAAGGATATTCTTATAAAGATGCCAATCGGTGTTCTTTTAGAAATCTTTTATCTTGTGTTGCACAGTTCTTGGATTAAAAAAAGTGAAGTTTTGAGAATTTGTGAAGCCTTTCTCTTTGCTTTGGTGTAACTTTTGACACGTTATGCTTACGGAGAATATTTTAACATTTCTGAAAGGAATTAATACACATTAGCGATACTGATATTTCTACCCTTTTTACTAATTTTTTCATCCTTGCTTGGAATTTTTATTGATTTGAAAATGAAACATGAGTCGAATTTTCATCAGAACGATATTATAAAATTAAGTCTGTTAATTTCATTTATAGGTCTTAGGAAAGGAAAACCTTTCGTAAGAAGATATTTTTGAAGCTTTGAAGGTTCGTTGGGATTGTATAAAAGAATTAGACTAACTATTATATTATAATGGTCAAATTTTGGGATGAAGGTTTGAGGTCTGAGATATGTGGGTCCGTGGCCAGTAGAATTGAAACCTAATCCGCCAAACTACCCTCCCTTTATAAATTTGTATTTCTTGTATTTCCTATTCTTGATGATTTCATCTAAGTTGTTATGTAACTGTAACTGTTCTCTTAAACGTCTCTATCCCCTCTCGCGTTTTTCAGGATTTCATCTAAGTGGTAAGGGTGCTATTTTCACCTCCGAGCTCATGCATACCACATTGTTCTTTCAAACATCTCTAGCCACCCATCTCGTTTTTTCAGGATTGTGAGACAAACATTATTTTGAAACTCTATGTGGGAGGTACTTTTTGATTGCTTTTTAACAAGCCTGTTACAAACAATAACTTTGAAAAACTAATCCAATTCAAACATGGTTGACTTGTGAAAACATACTTGTATGCATATATTTGACTTGACAAGCTCATTGGTCTTTTTTATTAAGAATATGAGAATAATAGATTTTAAAAATAATCTTATTTTTTTCGACCAAAAATGTTTCGTTTAAGCTTTCTCGGTGCTTAGATTAAGAAACTTGTGCTCTCTGTGTTATATCTTTTTATCCCAGTAGACACACACAGCGTTATTTTCAACGTCCAAACAACGCTTTGATATGGAACAACATTCCGTGCCTGCTGGGGTTATATATAGTGACTGTGACTGTCCACGAAACATTTTAAATATTATTCTTTAGTTTGGTCAAAAGTATACGAAAGCAGCTCATACATATTGTTAAAGAATTTTGTTATGAACTTTAAAGTCAGCTTAAAGAAATATATAACTCATGAAATATAACTTTAAGATTCCAATCAATCAATCAATCAATTGCCAAGAATATTAAAAAATCTGAAATTTTGAGATTTTGAAAACATGTTTGTAATATTTATCAGCAATTTAGATGCTAATTTATGGTGTCATGAAAACGGGATATTTCTTCTCCGAAAATCGGATTATTTTATTGATGATTTTTTTCAAAGTACTAAGAACATTTCTTGTTCTTACTGAACAATAGAAGACCCTTCAAATATAGACAATATTGATCCTAAGTCGTTTCACGTTTCATAGAATTATTTCAAACTGTTAACTTAGTTAATCTAACAGTTAGATGTTATCATGTTATTGTTGTATTATGTTTTTTATATAACTGATAATCATAATCCCCTTTGCATTCATTCAACAGTAAAAAATGGTTATATGATAACAAAATTATAACAACACAACAAAGAGACAGAGAAGAAAGGAATTGAACAAATCAAATAATACAGATGATATATCGATCAAACAAAGAAACTGTACCAGCAGAGAGAAAGAAATATTGACTTTTTTTTTGCTCTACAAAAATTATGAAAACATCGTTTTTGTCTTCATATCTCAGAAAAGCTCTCGGTAACTATGGCTCAATTTTTCATACGAAGGACTCGTCAAAGTTAATTGAAGACGAAACACCGGAAACAGAAGAAAGACCGTCGCAAGATATGTTTGCTGGATGTAATGCTTTAAGGAAGGTCTCCATGGTCACTGGTCCAGGTACACCTCGGCCCCGAAGCGGCCACAGGATGTGCGCCGATGATAATAACATATACATTTTCGGTGGTTTCAACCCAGCTTTTAAGACTTTCAACGAGCTGTGGAGGTTTAACACAACAACTGAAAAATGGAGTCTGCTGTCTGATGACGATGGGTTGGCTCCCAAGTCGTGTGCTTCTTCATCTATGGTCATGTTAGGCAGTAACCTATTTGTGTTTGGTGGGACCGGCTACCCATTTGCAAAAACTAACTCTAACCAGCTTTTTATGTATAGCTTAAAGATGAAATGTTGGTTCAACCTTACAGATAACTCTAGTCTGGCCAATAGACAGGATTTTGTTAAACATTCCAAAGACTTTATCAAGACTAAACAGTGCGGATGTCGAAAACTTTACGACAAACAACCGGTACCAAAGTACGGGCAAGGAATGGCAACCGCGCACCAGAAACTTTACATCCATTCAGGAACTCAAGGCGAAGATTTCACTAAAGAACTTCATAGTTTTTGCTTGAAGACGTTCCGTTGGGTAGAATACGAACTCTGTTTCGAGCATGCGCGGGACGAACCGCAGGCACGATACCGGCATGAATTAGCCTCAATTGAAAACCGTTTATATGTGCTAGGTGGAGCTCTAGTAAACGAGACTTTTGATTTCCATAAACTCACTTCGTTCAATCTCCAAACACAAACCTGGGAACAGGAGGAGGCGTCTATATCAAACGAAGGAGGTAGCTCGACCACACCCGGAGGGAGCAAGCAGCTACCTGTTGGACGTAAGGCCCATACCTGTGTACCATATAGGAATAAGATCTACATGTGTGGAGGTTACAATACAGAAGAAGGAATGTTGGATGACTTTTGGTCCTACGATGTTGACACTAAGGAATGGAAACAGCACAAACATGTGAGTTTCATCTTCTTAAATTTTTTCAAGATTTTTTATTGATGGATGTAAAAGTTTTAAGGTTGTTACTAGTTTTACTCTTTAAAGAGACCGATGAGCTTGATCTTTTAAAGCATTGTTCTCTGCTCAAAAAGTCATTTTATTTCTCTTTACTCTAAATCCTTTTATTCAAAATAACTTCATGGATTCACCAAAATTTATCAGGACGTGACTTGTCTCACACTTAACCTTTGAAAGGACTGGAAATTAGATTTTTCTTTAACCTAAAAAAGGACCTGTAAGGCCAGGGTTGGTGCATCGCCTCTTGTTGTTCTAAGTTGTCCCCTGGTTTTCGAGGTGTACTCCAAGATTGAATAATTCCCCTTTCTATAAAGGTTATATTATTTTATAATTTCCAGCGTACCTTTCCTTATCCGGTACAATTTCATTCTTCCGCCGTCACGTCCTACGGATGCATGTACATTCACGGTGGATTAACAACAAAAGGAAACAGAGTCAGTGACCTCCATCAGTTATGGCTTCAAGTACCAAGCCTCACACGAATGGCATGGATGAGGGTCGTTCAACAACTACGAGACAATAAACAACTAACTAAAGAGACATTAGTTGAATTGAAGATTCCCCGTCATTTTATTGGATTCATTGATGATCAGATTGACGTCATGGCTGGTTGAAGATTCCCTGGAAATGATTTTCTTTAAAAAAGGAAGAGGCAAGATTTCCTGAATTGATTGAATTGGCTTGTTGACGATTCCCTGGTATTTTATTTATTGAAGATTCCCTGAAAAACTTTTCAATGTAGAAAGGAGGAATCGAAGGCTCGACAAACTTACACGTCGGTTTTCCTTTAAGAAGTTAAATCGAGATTATCAACAACATCGAAATTAAAGAAATCACTGTTTAAATGTCAACTAACATCATTTATCCAAGGACAAGATTTCATAAGGACTAATCGAATTACCGTTAGTATTACATGGATGATCTCCCTCCTCCTAATTACTTTATCTAATCGTTTTCTCTTCTAGTTTTAATCCAATTTCTACCCCGTGATATTAATGACGTAATCTTCTTTCTAATAAAGAAGCGATGGTTTGCCACCATTAAAGCCAATTTGCGAGTTTAAAAGAAGGTCTTACTGCTGTGTCAAAAAAAAATTGTGCTGAGGCTGCAAAAAATTGCAGTTTTTTAAACCAATAAACGAAGAATAATTTGTCTGGTGATATTCGTACAGTTTTAAAAAACTAGGTGGGTGGGTAATCTGATTTTTGTGGAATTTAATTTTCGCGGTTGACATCTATGAGACATGATTTTTATTTGCTTATTTGCTAAACTTTGTTTGTTTTAAGAAATTTATTAGTTTTTTTATTGACATTTATTATAGATTTTTAAGAACCAGTTTTTTTAGTTTGGTATCTACTCGCAAAAGGATTCTCATGGGAACGGGAAATTTTATTGGGTCCATGGTCTTTTTTATAAAAACGTCGTAAATCTGTACGAAACCTTCAGACGTATTCTTAACTTTTCAGAATTTAAAGCCTTGAAATAGGTTTAAGATTCTTTTAAACGTTTTTGACCCCCGATGCAATGTTCTTATATAATTTGTTCTCATAAAACTCCTTCAGTGCAACTTTTGGTGGGTGTAAAGTTTCTTTTTAGTAGAAATTCAATAGAAGCGTCTGACGGGAACGAAAGAACCCAACTTAAGATTCCTTTCGCTTTTAGTTTTTATTGATTTTAATGTTTCAGCGGTTTATAGAATTAGTTTAGACTGTTTATAGATTTCTTTATGGACGTAAATTGAATTTTTAACCTGTACTTCATGTATTTTAACACCACAACAAGAATTTTAAAGCATATGCACAGTACTCAATTTCTTGAAAGTTTTTAGTTGATTAAATTTTTCTTTTTAATTCCTTACTGATCTTCATCAATATTATCTTAAATTTTTATTTATTTGTGTTGGTATATATACTAGGTATCGATTTTATTGTGTAATGTAAATAAAGGAAATTTTTTTATAGAACTGTTTATTTATAAATTCGAGGAAATACTGTAATATTCGTTTTGATTTGAATCAATGATGTAATTTTCATTAATTTCTGGTACACCTAATAATAACAGCCATTAGACTGTTTTTGAAGTAAATAAAAAACTTTCTACAATTTTTTTACAGAAACACTAAATTTAAAATGACCGTCAAGACTAGTAGCATGATAAAATTGGCAAAAGTTTTAGTACCATTAGAAAGTTCTTTATGGTACTGTTTTTAAAAGCATTCGGTTTATATGTCTTAAAATCAAGTGGTCTTAAGCTATAGCCAAAAGACTGTCCGGTAAAACTACCTTTTTTGAATGGCGTTCTTTCGGGCTCTAAGGGTTAATATAACCACAGCTTAAGACTGGAATGCCTTCCCAGTGAGCCTTGTTGACGCATTTCCTACCTCTCTTCTTTAGTTTACCTTTGATATCTTTCAACTATATCGTTAACTTCTTATGAGCCCCCCCCCCCCCTAGCGGTTTGCGTGATGTGTGATCACGTTCTTATCACGTGTATTCTTATAAAGAAAAGCGTGTAGTCTTTTCGGAAGTAAGAGCCTTAAAATATTCTTTATAATGCTTTAAAGAAGAGCCTTTAAGAAACTTTGAAGAAATCTTCTTAAAAAAATGTTCCTAACTTTTTCGTTTTTGAAGATGTCTCTTCTTATATGGTTATAAGTTTTCTATATTCTCGTTAACTTCCCCTAACTGTTCACATTTTCTCTCTATTTTTTTAGATTTATAGGAAAACCACCATTTGACTCTATGGACACGTGACTTATAGAACAGTTGTGATTGGTAGATGCTCAAGAGATGGAAAATTCAACATTATCATCACCTCATCATCATAAGCATCAAACTGTCAAACGGTATTGAACATCCTCTTACTATACTATTACGTAATCCATAATGGCCAATCATCGAAAAACCGATAATAATTGGGATCATCCACCAGCTCCAAGGTATGTGTATTTTTCCAAGATTCGTCAATTGTTTTACAAGATTCATCAAATTGTTCAAAGATTTTTAATTTTTTCCAACATAACGATGCTTCATTCTCCTCAGACCGTCGGTACCCGCGCGGGAAAAATGAGAAAAAGAGGAAGCCGACGTTTATCTAAGCGTCATAAATATCAGAAAGCTTATCGCCCTGGGTACAAAGGTTATCCTCAGACAAGAATTCTTTTGATATCCCCTCGGTTCCCACTGCGCATATTTTTCGTGTTTTCATCTTCTTGTTGAGTGCTGAAAACATTTTTTTCTTTTTGACATGTTTTCGGTCACCCTGCGCCATCTTTTTTCAACAAATAGCTTATAGCCAATACATATAATAAATTACCTATATATATCCTTCAAGCTTGAAATGGTTTAAAAATAGTGTGGTTAAAGAATCTTTTCGAGTTTTTCTTTAAAAATATTTTTTGGTTTTTTTTTTCGATTAAGATCTCTTTTTTAACATACTGTAAGGAATGATGTATTTCGTCGATCAAGCAATTATCAATAAACGTCCATCGCCCCTCTGGGAATAAAAATGTCATTATACAGATTAATACACCATTAAAGTTGTATTAACTTGGTTAATTAGTGTCTCATTAACTGCCAATCAAATGACAGATTTTCGATTTTGTTTTTGTTTTTGTTACTATATTTGTACCGCAAAAAGATACTATTGTAGTTATTGCTCAAGGGGGAGTTGAGCTCTTAGATTCGTTCTTGGCTTTGTGGCTTTTGTGGTGTGCAGTGGTACTCACGAGGTCCTACACCTGCGAGAAGTGATTTTTCGTTTGGTCGAAGAAAGAACGAAAATGAGTTTCTCCGCGGTTTCGCCCTTTAAGAGCGGGCGGATGGGTGGCAGGACAAAAAGAGTTTTAACTAGTCTCAGGGTCGACTAAACACCGAAACACCAATTTGTACCGAAAATAATGTTGTTTTTCTGTCTTGAGGGGGTCGGGCGTCAAATGTGAGAACAGGAAAGTGATTTGTCTCCGTTGTCCCTCGGGATTTGGGAGTATGTCTGTTTTCCAAGGTCCAGAATTAGCGGAGAACATTATGTTCTCCCGTGTAGTATAAACCATAGCTCTACGGCTCAACCGTAGGGTTGCAATGTCTGGCTACGCTGTGATTCCTACTCCCAAGTTGAAAGGTCCCATTTTGAGACATCGGAGGGCATATATCTACTACCAAAAGGTTCTTTGCTGCACACGTGGAATAGGTTGAATTCCACACGAGATTTGTTCTTTCTTATAAAATTAAAGATTTTCAATTCTTCCTTCCTTTTAGTTTGATGAAGATGAAATTCAGCGAAATCCTCAAAGAAGATGAAAATCAGCCATGGCCTGAGGGGCGAAGTGGACACTGCATGTGTTCCGACAATGAGAATTTTTTGTATGTTTTTGGTGGTTATAATCCAAAGGATTCACACTCAATTTATAATCAACTTTGGAGGTAAGATTTACATGGTCGACACTCCCTTTACCTAAATTCCCTAGAAGAAAGCCTTTCGATATTCTCTCAAGCTCTCTAGCGGTTGTAAAAAGTCGAACATAACGCGTAGTTTTGATAATAGAGAAGTTACGCGAGGAGCTATTTAGGACGTCAGACGCGTTTGGGTCAACCTGTACATAATTTGTCTAAGTAAAGCTTGTAAACAAAAATCTATGTATAGGCTGACTCATACGCGTCTAAGGTCATAAATAGCTCCTTGCGTATCCTGGCTATTAATATCTTTTCCTTAGGCTTGTTACAAAGTTACGAGAAGATTTTTCATTTCCCAGAACTTTATTTTTGATGCCTTTCTGTAAGTACTCGACAATTTATAAGGAGTAAGAAAGTATTACTTTATTGCATGAAAATTTCCCGGACATTTTCATTTCGCAGTTTTTTGCCAAAATGAATTTCGCGGCATTTTAATTTCGCGGTTGAAGCCGAAATGCGAGTTTCGTGACATTTTAAATTCGCGGCTTTTCGAACTGGATCGCGAAACCGCAAAATTTTCATGCAATATAGTAGGTTTATAAGTGATAGATAGGTCCTCGGAGGGAAGGAAGCCTTCGGTTTGGAATAATTATTTTTATTACCTTCCATTCATCAGGTATAACACGTCATCAAACGTATGGACTATTTTGCCGGACGCCGAGAATCAAGCACCGTTATCGGGTGCCTCGATATCCATGACATATTGGGACCAGAAAATCATCACATTCGGGGGGACCGGGTACCCTTTTGCAGAAGAAAACAGTAATCGGATATCGCTGTATTGTCTCAGATCTTATAAATGGTACGACCTAACAAACATAGCAAGGGATCAAGCTATAATCAAAGGGCGTGACGAACACGAGATTAAAGTCAAACAATGCGGGTGTACAGATATACGGAACTTAGCACCGAACCCGAAATACGGACAAAGTATCACGATCTCACCGGCAGGTAAATTATACATTTTTGCCGGTACACTGGGACTGGAATTTGAAAATGACTTGCACTCGTTTTGTCTGCATAATATGTATTGGACTGCGCATAATTTTTGTTCGGTTCATCGTGAAGCGATTCCCGAGTCTCGTTATCGACACGAATCGATATCAAAAGACAATCGACTCTACGTTCTAGGCGGAGCTACGTCGTACCGCATTTTTGGATTTCGATTTGTCTACAGTTTTGATTACGGTGAAAAGAAATGGGAAAAATCAAAATGTATTTCGAAATACGGTACGCTAGACTCTATGATTTATCCTGAGCCGCGCCATTCGCACGTGTGTATTGAGTACCAGAATAAGGTTGTTTTGATTGGTGGGTTGCCACTTCCTAATCGCTCATTGGATGATATTTGGGTGTTGGATTTGGAGAATTTGTGCTGGACTCAAGTACAGGTTCGTTTTTCTTTTTTGCATTTCATAGCTAGATAAGTAAAAATCACGACGACGAACGCTTTTTGACCCGCAAATAGCAGCAAACATTTCTCTAGAACAAAATGGTGATTTAACAAAGTCGGTGATTGATAAGACACAAATACTATTTCTCCTCTTATAAATAATCGACCACTTCATTGTTTATCATGGGTCTCTATTGCGCATGTCTACCTTAAGAGCTGAAGATTTTTAGAGCGTTTGTGCAATTTATTTTAACTTGTTGTTTTCTAGCCCTAGACAAACGCTCTCGATGGTGGATGGCGGTCACTAGCAATTAGCGGAGACCTTCCTCATTCCCTAAACTCTATTTACTCTTGGTACAGAAAGATTTAGAAATTCATCGTAGCATAAAAAGTTCGTAGCATAAAAAGTTCGGACAAGCCAAAGGAAGTTTATTATCGACTCGATTTTTTAAATCACGAAATAATTTTACTTTATTTTTAGCTAAATAAATTTCGTTGCTTCAGATTTAAAAAGCCTGAAGTCCATTTTTGTTATTTTGAGAAAATCAACTTTAAAGATTTGAAATGAAAGTCCAAAATGTAATCACTAATTTTATTTAAGGCCTAAGGCTATTTTTGCACTTAAGTGATGGGAAAAAATGTTGCAAATTCCCATTATTTCTTTTAGCTAAAAATAAAAAAATTTGGGTTGGATTTTGGTGGACTTGAGATTCATAAAAAAATGAAAGAAAATGACCCCTAAAGTACAAAAGTCAATCTTGCTTAAAATGGGCGTAACCCTTAGAGCCCGAAGGACGCCGTCCTAAAAAGGTAGTTTTAAAGCACCCAAGTCGTTTGGCTATTGCTCCAAACCACTTCATTTTAAGGCATATCATGGAGGTAAAAAAACACATGAAGACTCAACGCATATTATTCCATTGTATCTAATCATTGGAAGCAAATTGTTGCTTGGTTGCTTTGGGAAAAATCAAT
>JAUJPO010106441.1:0-22556 GCA_032270745.1 Tiaropsis multicirrata | reverse complement strand
CTTTTCCCGAAAAGTAATCCGATAAGAAATCGGGGAAACACTTTTTCGTCTCAATTTTGGTCTTCCCCCTCCCGCAAAAAAATGACATGGAATTGAATGCTCAGAGGGTCTGAGCAAAAAGGTAATGATAACGATGCGGTAGTAATAATGATGGAATGGGCACGACTCTTCACATTTCCCGGTTTTCACGATAATGAGCAACACTTTAGAATGTAGACCTAACATTTTAGGCTGAGACTTATCATTTTGGAGCGTAGACTTAGCACTTTGGACTTTAGAACGTCAGTCTTTATATTCTCTATATCTAGAAATTTTTTACTAAACCCACGTTTTAATTTCCTTTACCTCTAATTTGGTAATCTTAACTCTCGATAATGTGTCGACTTCACGTCGGAAAAAATATCCGGCATATAAGATTGCGAGTTCCGAGTTCCGAATACACTTTTTCTCTATAAGCATAAACTTCATACACAATGTATATGAATATAATCTTTTTTATCATTAGGTCGAGTTGGACCGGGTGATAGTGGATGGGTACACAGTCTACTATACGATGATCGAGGCTACATGGCCTATCATTCTGCAGTTCACGATGCATTCGGATATCTCATCAGTTTCCATCGGAAAGGTCCCGGATATGACTATATGAAGAAATCTGTATTGAGTAGATTTAATCCTATGGCTGGTCAAGTTGATGGAATAAGTTTTTGGAGAAATTATTTGAAAATGAAACTAATGCCGGAAGATTTGGTTAAAAGTACATTTGTTATGACTTTTGGTGGGCTAAATGTAAGTGGCAATATACTCTTGTAATTTTCAAAAAAGATTTAACCTTATTTATTTTACTGATATTTATTTAATGATAGAAACTTTACAACTTATCCATAATATTTACAAAAAAACTTAAAAAATTTTGTTAATTAGGCCAACCCTAAAAAAAGTTCTGTTTCCGTGTTACCGGCCGGGTGGGAAATCCTTTTTAGGCCACTCAGCCGCAAAAAAATAATGATCTTGTGAATGAGTGTGAGAATTTCTGAAATTTTGAAAAAGCAAACAAACAAGCATCTTTAACAAAAGAATTATAGTTTTTGAACTGAACATCCTAGGAAAATAAAAAATTTTCCGGCCTCCCGCATGACTTTTATTGTCTTAACCCGGTAACGCAGAAACGAAGAATTTGTATATTTTTATAGCAGACATTTTCTTGCGTCTAATAAGAAAAGTAATTTCTAGCTAATCTTAGCTAGAAACTTTGACGGGGTGAAATTATGGCTGATTTGGTGTTTTTGTCAAAGAATATCAAATAAAAAATGATAATACAAGAACCTTCGAAATGTCACAAAACTTTTACAAGTACACAACAGAGCAAACACTTTTGACGCCTTTTGACGTTTCTTTATTGGAGCGCTGTGACCCGAGGGAGCCTTCGAAAGTTCCTAAAATTTTTGAAATCTAAACTTAAAATGTTCTTAATGGATTTTCTTAATTCTACTAAGAAAGGAGGAATTTTAGCTGCTTTGAAGCAACTTTCTTAAGAATTCTTCCCCATATGTTCTTCATTTTAGCTGCTTTGAAGCAACTTTCTTAAGAATTCTTCGCCAGATGTTCTTCATTTTAGCTGCTTTGAAGCAACTTTCTTAAGAATTCTACCTCAGATGTTCTTCATATTTTGATACTCAAAGTCTGAGTCTGCTAAATGACGCGCCTTACGCGCCCACGCGCCCTCATTTTTCTTACGCGCCCACGCGCCTTTGAAATTTGACGCGCTTTAAATTTTGACGCGCCTTTTAAAATTGACGCGCCCTGGAATTTTGACGCGCCTTAAAATTTTGACGCGTCTTTAAATTTTGGCGCGCCTTGGAATTTTGACTATTATTTTACATAAATAAACAAGGGATGACGCACAAGATGAGCATATTTATTTTTCTTATAAACACATACTTTATAAGAATAAAATTAATATCTCTTGACTGAAGGTGATATACCCTTCGGTAATTAGTTCTTACAAAGTAAACAAGGGATGGCGCACAAGACAAGCATTATTATTTTTCTTATAAGCACTTACCTTATGAGAATCAAATCAATATCTCTTGATTGAAGGTGATATACCTTTAGATTGTCTCAGATGATTTCAAGCATTTTTCAAATTAGGTTTCTCATCAATTAAGGCGGTCGCGATAATGTGCTTCACAAGCACATTGATCTAGTTTATAGTGACTAATGGGCAAGTACAGACCGCCTACGGAATAAGAATGAAGAATGAAGAATGTCCCGCCCGGGTGGAAAATTTCAATTTTCCAATTGGAGCCCCAGTTGGGCTGCAGACGACCAGAAAAAAAATCGCAGATCAAGGTTCTGATGATCTCAAGATTGCTCTAATTATGAGAATTTTTCGTGAAAGCTGCATTTTTTATGAATAAAATATATAAAAACCAAGTTTCTGATTGCTCTAAAACTGATCTCAAAGGCGTGTAGCAAGTCTGAATGACAGCTTTCATGTATCCATTTACACTGTCTGCATCAAATTGAGTATAATTGATTGTTTTTGTGGAAACAATTCTTTATGATTCATATTTTGTGATTTAGTTTAAATTTTTGTCAAAAAAAACCTTCCTTTTGTCCAGAAAAAGAAAAGAATAATTAATTAAATGTTTCCTTCTAAAACCATTATCTACCCGCTTTGTCGCCATATACGGCCCACATATATTGCGATATAAGATAGTGTGATCTTTTTCTACATTTGGCTTCGTATATCTGGTCTGCAGTTTTACTTCATATACTGGCAAGGAAGACAAAATTGCGGCGGACTGTCTGGAAATGAGGAAATTTCCCTACCTTTAGAAAAACGACTATTATGACTCTAATTTGATCATATGTGTAATTATAAAGGATTAACATTATAGATAAATGAAATGGTCAAAGCAGCTGTTTTATCAAAAACCAACTTTCAATTGCCAAGCTTTTAGGGGAGAAAAGGGTACCCCAATATGTACCCCAATTGATATTGATTTTATTCTTATAAAGTATGTGCTTATAAGAAAAATAAATATGCTCATCTTGTGTTTCATCCCTTGTTTGTTTATGTAAAATAATAGTCAAAATTCCAAGGCGCGTCGAATTTAAAAGGCGCGTCAAAATATTAAGACGCGTCAATTTTAAAAGGCGCGTCAAAATCAGAAGGCGCGTCAAAATTTAAGGCGCGTCAAATTTCCAAGGCGCGTGGGAGCGTCATTTAGCAGACTCTCAAAGTCTTTATGTTGTTATAGTTTGTTCTTATATTTAAAAAGGTGAATATTCAAACATATTGTTCAGCTTATACAGTTGTATAAAGACGGCTAAAATTTAACCCAAATATTGACTCCGTAGCAAATTTATCTAAATTGAATTTTCTCACAAAGGAGGAGTGCAGAACCATTCCAAAAAAGAAAGACTTTATAATTAATTCCCCAAAACTCTTCATTGCTTCAGAAGTAACGAAATAAATTTATTGTCATAAAAAAACAGCAAAATAATTACTTCAAAATTGCTACAAACTACAACTTCATCAGCGCAAAGTGACAACAAAGTCACAATGGCACCGTTTCTTGTAATTTTGCTAATCGGTTTCTTAGCCTTGACCAATCTGCCGGAAACAAGGAGTACAAGTCAAGAAGAACAACTATGTAAATATTCATTTCCTAACGAACCTGGCAAAGTTTACGTTTGTATGGCTATACGTGGGTTAGCCAGCAATGTTCCGGCAGCTTCGATTCTTGTTTTTGCTTTGGACTATTGGTTCGGAATCGATCCTCAACCCTGGGATTTGATCAAGAAAGATGTTGAGAAGCTGATCGATGAGAAATTTGACGATTACACCATCAAATCAATGAAGACCTGGCATCAATCAATGTCCAACCGAGTTCAATCCTGTAAACGCAAGATCCATCCTAAAATTCAATTATCATGTTACAAGAACCTCCAGGAAGATCTATCAGGTTATGAACCACTGTTTCGTGGAGCCAGCACCAAGGAAATTGCAATGTCTATCAAATATTATGATATCTTTGTGTCCACCTATATGTCAGTTTCACACGTCCTACGAAACATTTCAGGACCAGCTCTGCAAGCAAGCATTGATCGTGATATTAAATTCAAAGCTAAAATATTTGCAACTTATTTGGAAAGAGCAGTTAAAACCACCAAAGGGTACAGCTGCAGATACATCAAAGTGAAGTTGGAAGAGAGCTACATTTTTTGGACAGAGGATCGCTTACTTTGGCCTAAAGATGAAGATATCCCAAAATATCTAGATTCAAGAATCGAAGATATCAGAAAAGAGTTAACAAACAGCTCACATAAATGTCGCTACTTCGACACGACCAATAAATATCTCTCAAAAGTCATTGATATCCGAGATGGATCAGTTCTGTTCAATTATGGTTTACGGTTCGAATATTGCCGGAACAGTTTAGCCATAGCTGATATGGTACCTCTGACATTTGCTTTTTGGAAACCTTTCATGAAGATGTGTGGCGATGAAGACGATAAGAAGTGGATCCATGCAATTGAAGCTCGTCTTGACCTCCTTAAATACATGTAAAAAAAACAGTGCGCGTCCGGAAAAAAACAAAACCATCTTTTATAGTTTATGAGAATCACTATTATTAAATATTTTTGTCCAATTTTTTCTCAGATATTAGCATTGGTAAAATTTTACGAATACAAAAAAAGTTTTAAAACTTAAAAAGCAAAAATATTTTCTTCTAAAATTGTTCATATTCCAAATATTCTTTCCTCTGCTTTCCTCTATCTCGAGTGGGAAAAAATCAAGACAAAAAAGTCAAAAAATCTGTAAATGTAGACAAATGAAGAAGAAGAAGAAATGAGCTTCGATGAAAAAATTATGGAGGTTCGTTGTGGTCAAATTAGCTTGAATTATATTTTTGTGAACATATAATTAATTTTATTATTTCGTATTAGGTATAATAGCAGTAGTATGTATTATACCACATCATATTGTACTATCCGGCGTTAAATATAGCTTATATCTACACTGTACTTCACACGTAATGGTATTACATGAGCACACCTGTCTCTGTGCCCCAGTGGGCTTTGAAAGACCAGTGGGGTGGGAATTAGAAAAGTGGGTAGTTAGTGGGGTGTAAAAAGAATTCAAAAATATGAGTGGGGTGACAAAAATCCTAAATTATTACTGAGAAAGATTTTCAGATAAATTCTATTTGTACAATATAAGAAACACTGTTACAAGCATCCCTACCAAATAATTTAGCAATTGAATTATAGGTACAATTTTCACCCAAAATACAGGACAAACTAGGACGAAAGTTTAGAAAATATAGTACGAATTTGAAAAAATGAAGACTTCTTGGAGCTAGCTAAAGTCTTTTAGCAGATATCACCACTGTTGAGTGTACTCTTTCAAAGCTCGTCTCAAAGGACAATGCATTTTAGGACACTTATCATTTCACCCAACTCAGTGGGCTTGTGGTACCCACTGGGGCACAGAGACAGGGGTGTATTACAAATCTGAGCATGAAACGAGTTTCTAGCCTCTAGGGTTCAAAATTCTTCGACAAACGGTTCTCATCGAAATTTGCGTGATTCAATTTATGGAGATTAAAAAATAAGGCTAATAAAATATTTGGAATTTATATAAACAGCTTGTTCAGCTGAAAAAGCGCTAAATTCAAGCAAGAAGAAGGAGAGCAGAATTATCTTTAAAAAGAGATTTTGTATGATATCTATGCACTCTCCTTCTCAGGATTTCAACATTATTTAAGTCGTTTGATGAAGAATATAAACTATATTCACTATAGGGCATTTACTGACGACAGTTGATCGCCTGAATAAAAAATGGCAATCATTTTCGCATTTTTATTTAGCGTTGCAACTTTGACCAGTCTCCAACAAGCGGATGCTCTTAGTTCAGAGGAAGAGCTTTGTAAATGGCAATATCCAGACAGTGAAGTTCAAACATACATTTGTATGGGGATACGTGGGTTGGCGTCGCTTACACCACTCAGTCAAGTGGTACTCTTTGCAATGGACTACTTCTACGGTATCGATCCAACACCTTTTGACATTATCAAAGACCAAGTGGAAAAGCTTATTGACAGCAAGATGGATGTATACACTGTCAAACAGATGAAAATATGGCATCGCTCTATGTGTGCTCGTGTCCAGTCGTGCAGACGCAAAACTGATAAAAATATTCAGTTATTCTGCTATACTAATCTCTTGGAAGATTTATCAGGATATGAGGCACAGTTCAGAGGTCAAAACACAAACGAGATTGCCATATCGGTAAAATATTATGACGTTTACGTCACTACTTATCTGTCTGTGGCGTACATGCTACACAACATCTCTGGTCCAGCACAACAAGCAAGTATTGACCAAGATCTCAAGTTTAAAGCTGGCATCTTTGCCATGTACCTGGAGAGAGCTGTTAATATCACCAAATGCTACACTTGCCGATACATCAAAGTGAAGTTAGTCGAGGATTACATTTTCATTAAAAAGGAACGTCTGGTTTGGCCTGGCGATCGGGAAATCTACAAGTATATGAATTCAAGCTTGGATTTCTTCGATGTTCGCGAAGAGCTATTGAACAAGAGCATCAAGTGTGGCTTCTTTGATCATCGCAACAAGTATATCTCAACCGTGGTTGACATCAGGGATGACACCAAATACCCTGGAGGTGACTTCAAGGATAAATATTGTCGTACTGCTGTGGCCATCCCAGAATTGGTACCTCTGTCGTTTGTCTACTGGCGTGTTTTCATGAAGAAGTGTGGAGCTTCTGACGATAAAGATTGGATACGAAGAATCGAAAATCGTGTCCAAGTGCTCAAAGAAATGGCTGTTAAGGATTTGTCCAAGCAGAAATTTTAAAATATTCTAAGGACATTATTAACAGAGTATTTATCAAGAGAGTATTTGAGAAAGGTTTATGACAGCTAGTAATTTCTATCTTATTTCCTAAAAAAAATAGAACTACCTGTACCTCATATGAAAAAGTTTTTATGAACATAAATTTCGTAATTCCAAAAAGGTCAAAACTGATAATTGGTAACTACAAGGAATTTGATTTCACGGTTAATGAGATTTTAAAGACCTAAAATGAAATTTTATTTTATAAGAAAAAGACGTTGAATACCAAATATTTAAGGATCTTATCTCGGACTTTTGTCGGTGTACTTATAAGAGACGGATGTTGGCTATAACTTCAGACGACGGTATCTGGGGTTTTTGACAATGGCATCATACAATCAAAACTGACTGACAGCTGATTCACATTCTGAGTTTTACTGATGTAGCATATTCTCTGATACTTATGATAGGGAGCCTTTAAATAGTGGTATACTTTTAAGGTTAAGCTTCTGAAAAGAAAAAAATGTACCTAGTGTAATGACATGATTTGCAGAACCATACTAAAACCGTTGTACGAGTCTGCTAAATAAGCTCCCTTTTGGTTTCCGATTTGGTTTTAGTTCAGTCTGTAAAATACACGAAATTTGGCGAGTTGTAAAATCCGAACGACTTAAGAGGCGAGTGAGGAGGTAAACAACATATGGATGTCGGAAGTTAAAAAATTGTAAAGATTTCCGATTGAAATGAACATAATTGATTTGATCCTATGTCAATGACTCTCCCTGTCTTGTTACACCTCATTGGCCTCATTATTATGTCAGATATATATATTATTTTGCGACTTTGGTAACAAAAACAAGCTCTCTAGGAGAGAAGCCTAGTAATGGCACGGATGGTAGTGGCATCTTAAATCAATTTTATATTCCGTATATCTAATATGACGAATAGTTTCTTAGTTGTTTTTGCTTTATTTTGCCTAAAATCATGGATTGTAGCGTTTCTCCTCGTCCTTGTTCTCTCAGTGTTAAAGAGATGTTGAAATGATGTGGGTTTGACACTTCATTTAAAGTGATTATCACTCTGCAGACCACAAACAACGTCAGTATACAGTATTGCATTAGTGTGTTTCGCTACACGACGACTCTACTGGAGGTCTTATGTTCAGTTTTTAACTTTTGTCAAGGGCACCCCACCCATCTGGAACTCTTTCAAGATGGCCGTAGTCTTAGCATCTAGGCGACTAGAGTAATAACAGAAATATAGTAAGGATGCTCGGCGGGAAATATTGAGTTGAAGATTATACAAGCTACCCTCGCTGATAAATTTTGCTTTATCGAATAAGATTATGTCATAAATGACCCCAGTCTGTGGTGGCCATAAAAAATAATTTTATCGCTAAAGAATGATTAAACTTTTCAATTAATAATAGAGACTCTTCTGTTATATCCAAAAAACTTTAACATAATTTTCACAACGAAACCGCATCTCCTAAAATGAATCATCCGTATCAAAATTGTAAAACATAAAGAGCGGTCACTGTTTTTCTCTGCCTACTCCTTTATTTTTAAAAACATAATAATTTTATTGTTCTGAAAGTTTAACAAAATTTTGCGGTAATAGTAAGGCATACACTACAGCATTACAAGGTATTACCGATAAAAAATGAAGTAATTTCATTGCCTTATGTTCACACCCGCAGATCCAACAAGCAATATTTTGATGTGTTTGCGGCTTAAAGATAAGTTTTCTATGATCTTTTTGCAATTTGTGGTCTGTAAAAAAGATTTCGTTTACAATGACAAAGAAAAAAATGTTCTCACGGATGTGATTTCTTGGTTTTTGTTTTGTAGACAGTAAGAGTTCACATGGTATCATGTTCAACTGACTGGCTTAGAGTGAAAGTGATACTTGTGTATTTGAAAAAAAACTGGAAAGGTATATATCACTAGGTAAATTCTTAATACTTGTTGGCATTCGTAGAATCTCTACTACCCATTCTTTTCTCCCAGAAGGCAGCGAGCGTTGTTTTGATGTTAAAAAACGTTTCAAGAATTAAAGAAACTTCTATTGACATTAAATACTTTATTCGTATTAATTTTCGCAAGATTAAATTTCGCGAGCAAAAAAAGTCGCCAAATAATTTGGATTTAATTTCGCAACTGAGGAGTTTGAGAAATTTCGCGTGGATTTAATTTTGCGAATAACCCTACAAATGGACATATTATACCAAAAATGACATGGTTTTGACAACATTCTTTGCTAAAATGGTAGTTTAAAAAATTTCGCGTGGATTTAATTTCGCAAATCGACGATCTCACGCGATTTCGCGAGACAAATTTTCGCGAAAAGGGCAAAAAATCTCGAAAATTAATACGAATAAAGTATATATACTTATGATCCTAGGTGTATGAATAAAAAATCTAAACACAAGGGACATGACAAGGCTGCTTCTTGAAGAAGGGTGGACATAATAAAGAGGGGACGGTGCTTAATTCTGGGTTTCCTATTTGGTGTGGTGCACTTATTTGGTGTGGCGCTTTATTTAGATTGCGGCGCTAATTGACGTGAATCACCTTTTTCTAACGTTAGTTGTTTTAAATTTTGGCAAATTAGGAAAATGTGGGAGGATTCAGTGGTCTACTATTGAACCGCAAAAATGAAAGCATTTTTTATTTGTTTATTTACATTAGCTCTAAACCACTCTACAAAATTCTACACTGGTTGATAGCCAAAGTAATCCAAATTGTTTTTTTCTTTTGGAAAATGTTCAACCTTTGAAATTTCCTTTACAGATTTTGCTCCAAATACAAAACTAGATTTTCGAAATCCTGAACCCCCTCCCCCTCCCCCATCTCTGTACCAAAAGCACAAAAGTCAAGTGAAAGTCAAAACTTTCAAACGCATTACACCCACTCCAAACTATTGTTCTTTCATCACGTTTTCAGTGGGGTTAGCTCTTTGTATTTCTTTGTTTTACCAACTGGGTGAGTGAGAAGATCTGATTTTCCACTGGGGCAAAAATTTGCCAATTTTTGAGCGATTCTTCTATCGTGGAGTTTAGTGGGGATTGTTGTGCCCTAATTTGTAATAAACTGTGCCCCAGCTTGTAATAAAAAAGCTGCCTCAATTTGTAATAAATTAACACGTTGTCCCACTTTCAAGTAGGGAAGGATGGAATGGATTAGCGATTCATTGTGGGAATTTGGTGCGACTTTGACCTTTATTCAAAAACTCCCCAAAAATATTTTGGCGCCACTTTCCATCAAACGCTCAAAAGTTTAAAAACGTTCGAAACAATGGAATGTGTCAGTTTTGGTGTCTTGAAATAAAAAATATGAAATATGAATGTGGAAAAAATAAACATTACTTTTGTTGTGATGGTATTGAATTCGAAGCTAAAAAATTATATTTTAAAATTTCAAATTTCAGCCAAATTCCACAACTTTCGGCTAATCCAGGCGTCCTCAAAGATTAGCCTCGTTTTGGCGCATAATCTCGTACTCAAGACCAAAAATGTATATTTTCAAAAATATTAAAAAAAACATCCCGCAGGTATTTGCTAAAGGAACAAGCTTATCAAATTTCAGCCAAATCCGACAACTTTTTGGCTTACAGGCTGACCAAAAGATAAGCCTCGTTTTGGCGCAAAAACTTTGTCCCTAGGACCCAAAAATAAACATTTTCAAAAAATGAAAAAAAACCCTAGTTATTTGCCCAAGGAACAAGTCTACCAAATTTTAGCTAAATCTGACAACTTTTGGGGGCTCCAGGCTGCACCAACTTTATTACAAATTGGGGCAGGTATTAGAAATTGGGGCAATTTATTACAAATTAGGGCACAACCAGGGATGATACCAGGTAGCGAAATCCTGAAAAAGTAATGGAGATGAAGATATATCCATATCTCAAATTGCAGTAAAATAACAGTTTATTTTTCCGAAACAAAAACAACACATAAATAAACGATAAAAGTCGAACCAAAAGTGCTTCTAAAAACGGATCAACTGTCTTAAGATGACCATAAGTACCTCTTAAAGAGTTTTACCATTACTGTGCAAGGAGTAAAAACTATTAAAAGGTATTAACGAGTTATACCTCTTAACTTAAGATTCCGTTAAGTAAATCAACTTTTTCTCACGCCCTCTTTTTTGAGTAGTTTAAGAGAGCCCCTCAGTCACTCCAAAATTCATATATTCACACCATCAGGAAAATTACCGGGAAATCGGAAAAAGTTAAAAAAATCACCTATTCAAACAACAAAATTACACATTTACGCAACAAGAAAAATCTTTCTAAGGGTCGCTTTTTTGGTAACAATTAGCCTCTGTAAGGGTTTGGTTTGAGGAGTCTGGTCCGCAAATACTCGTCATCCCTCAACCGTGCCTAGTATCCTCCATGCTACAGAACTGGGTATCAAACCATTAAGAACTCGGTTGCATTATTTCACACGCCCTCCATGATGATGAGGCCCTCCCTCGATGACGCACGCTCACCAGCCACTTGTAGAAATGTTTTTGCAACGTTTTGACCCGTCCGTACTCTTCTCTTGATTCATTTGTTCTTCACATGAGTAAATAAGTATGACTGCACAACTTTCTCCGAGTTTTAGGTAGGGAAAACTGGCTACAGCAAACACAAAAAAAGATTTCTGAATAAAATTTTAATTATCTTCAAAATAGATAAATTTGTTTCACATACCCAAAGGAATCCTAAGTATAATATTGAAAGAATGAGAGAAAATCTTACGTTCATGAATACCACTTTAGAGCCTGCGTTCAATCTTAGATAGATATCCCTAAAGTGTCTATTTGATAAGTTTAACAATAGCACTGGCCTTCCATAGACTTTTTAAATAATGTAACAGAAATGTACAGAGAATTCAATAACATTTCCAACTTCCGGACAAAACATGTCGGACACTTTTTCAAATTCCGGAGAGCATTTTAAGCAATCGAGAATGTAAAAGTTGGTGAGTGACAGATTAAATGATATATGTAATGAATGAATGAATGGTGTTGAGAGAGACAAACGTAGACTTAGTGACCATGTCAATATTGTCATCGAGATATCAATTGATATGTCAAGTCTGCAGAAATTCGAAAACTTAAAATCGGCTCTCAGCTTGCCAAAAATCAATTCCAAAGCTATCTTAGAAAAAGTCGTGAAGTTAAGGAGCGACAATTGTGCTTAAAAATCGGCGGGATAGTCCGGTACAGGCTACAGTCGGGATAGCCCGATACAGGCTACATAGTGACTAAGCACCTTTTATTTGATATGTGATGCTCCAAGCCATCTAATGACATGAAGGAATGTGAAAATTATATAAACAATGAGATTCATTCATACCCCTCCTTGTAACCAGATACACCTTCAAACGCAACTAAAACATTCGCTCATAATCTGACAAACGCTAAAACAAAAGTCTTAAAGAAAAAAATTCCTCTTTATCCCGCGTATCCTCAAGAAAATCAATCCCTTTAAATATTTTCTACCCATGTGCGGCGAAGAATGCGATGCCACATCGAGGGAGAGCAATATAATCATTCCGCAAATTCAAATATGGGAATACAAAGCTCTCCATCGAGCCTACTTTATATTTTGTTCCCAAAGAATATTATAAAAGTACAAAAACCTTCAGACTCAGACGAATGATGCGAGTGCAATGGAGGAGAGTGCAATGATTATCCAATTACCTTATATGGAAACTGTACACTCTCTTAAAACAAGAAAGCCTATCTCCTGCATCCGTCCCTGGGCCTTGGTATGATTTATCAATTTCGTTGACAATAGTACTTAGTGGTTTCGGACACACCGTTAAGCTCATCTTGATCAATATCAATTTCAACTTGCTCTCCGATTACTTTTCGATTTCAGTTCATGAGAAAATCATCGTTCGTCACAACACGCGAACAAAATGAAGTAATAACCCTTTAGCTACTACTCTGCTGTACCTAGAATGTATTACCGGACACAGCTTAGTCGGACAAAAGCGAATAAATTTTTTGAAAGTGACTTAAATTTTATCCGAATAAAAACTTGGTTTTAGGCTTTTTTTATGTTTAAAAGTGATTAATTTGGATGTGACGAAAATTTTGTCTGACCAATAATTTTGTCCGAATAAAATTTTGTCCGATAAAATATACCTCACGCTTTTGTTCGTTGGCATACTCGCAAACTAAAAATGCGAATGGGATAAATACACTCTACGGAAATGAATTTTGAATTTTCCGTAGATATCGGGTCTTTTCTTGTACAGACAATTGAGCTTCGGGGCTTTTCAAACTCAGGGTTCATAACTGTTGTTTTTTTCTATCGGACTAAAACTGGTATTTTTGAACCAACGAATCTCCGGACGAGATGTTTCGTAGTAGCTAAAGATAAAGACCCTTAAAATGTTATGACACTGCGCGTTATTGCTGTGTGTATTACCAGTAAGTTGGGAATTGGGCTTTTCCAGAATCAGTCAATACCCCTGATTGTTGAGGAAGTCGGACACGTCCAGGTGGGTCACTTTAGTGAAAATCCAGAGGAGTTCATATTAATCAGGAGAAAATCCAGGGGTTGCATCAAAATGGAATATCAAGGGGGGGGAGGGGGCTTTCAAGAATTTTGAATCAAGAATCCAGGCGGTCTAATTTTTGAAAAATGACTTCGTCAACATTAAAAACAAATATCTATTTTACACACGACCGAATTTATAAATCTCTAGTCAGCAGCAAACGTGTTACTGTATGACTTTAATAGACAGCGCTGTTTTAGATTCTAGCTGATGATAATACATCTCCATCATTGTAACACACAGGATTTTCTAGGAAAATATCATAATTTGAAATACTCTGATAAATATCAACGCTGTCGTCGCCATAGTTCTTGCGGCAGACGACCTAGCAGAGATTTTGACCTTGATCATTTTCTGAAACCTTTTTGTTGTTAGTTTGAAGTCTAAGCTTATACACCATTTGATTTTGGTAGAAATCACAAACACCTACACAGATCGAAAAAAAAGATCTGTTCAAATTCGCAATATCTAGTTTTAGGTTTTCCAAACTTAATACGGTGAAGTGCGTGACGCCTGAACAAACCTGAGCAAACCAAATTAGCACTTCTCCGCAGAGACTTTTTACAGGAAGTTTACGGTTAAACAGACAATAGGTACAAACAATAAACGTTTAACGGTATCAGCACAAAATACTAAAAATTCGGTCAAATTTAGATTTTTCATAATGGCTGCAGGGCTGCAGTAAGTTAAAAATCTTCAATTATTTAGTTCCTAAGTAAAGTTCTCTTATTTTATTCTATTGTATTTTTCGAAAAATTTAATTTTTTATCATGCTTTTTGATTGAGAAGGTAAAATGGAAAACAAATGCGCTATGACGGACTTTCAATGTCCGTTAAGGCTAGTAGTATAGGAGGTAGACAAAGGTTTTAGTACTATTACTCTAGAAGGCTCTTTTTATACTCATTCGGTTTATATGTCTTTAAATAAGGTGGTCTCAAACTATAGCCAAAGGACTGTGGTACGGTAAACTACCTCACGGCGTCTGTTTAAAGGGAAACATATTTTCATATTCTGCAGTTTAACCGATTCATCCACAATAAATCAAAGCAAGAATATCAAAGCGCAAGAATAACTCGTGAAAGATCACACACAGTTGGATAAAATATTTTATGATATCATTATATCCGTGGTAGATCTCTCTAGCACCTTTTAGTGACGATAAAGATCGGCTCCACTTAATAATGGTCTTGCGATAAGCTAAATTTTTTTGTCACCTTGCCGTCATTTGCATAATAAAGCATCACATCTCTTTGAAAAACAATGAGTTTCCGCCCTAAAACCCCTGATAATATATAACTGATACGCTGATCTTGAAAGGAAACATTTAGAAATATCCACTTTTCTAATAATAACCAAAAAGGTGTAGAGACGATTGAGGAATTGTCCTACTTCTCAGAACCTTTAAAAAGAGGAGGTGGTCGACGTGAGCTCAGAAACGAAGAAGGTATGTTGAGCGGTAAAGGACAGTTGCTCCATTTAAGACGCTTGAATTTAGCAATGAAGATTAAGAAGAACAATATAGCATCAACTGGAGCAATACTTTTAGAATTCAAGTTATGTGTCGGTGTTTATGACGTAACCTTATTCGATACGGCAAAATTTATCAGCGGGGGTAGTTTGTACATTCGTCTTTAACATTCGTCTTTAACATTCGTCTTTAACTAAATAATTTCCCGTTCAGCATCTCGACTCCTTGCTTTCTTTTGATATTCTAGTCGTCTAGATGCTAGACTAGCCGGTACTATATGAGTTAGATTTCACGTTTTAGCAGGGGAAATGCTTACGCTAAATTTGCCTAATTTTTATTTTGAAATTTAAAATTCTTTCGTTGTTTACACATTTTGCAAAAGGTTGAAGCCCCTGGCTGGCTGACTGATGTTTTTCAAAAGCAAACAAAAAGTTCTGTCTTTTTTTTCAAGTGGTCTTTCTGCTACCCCATCATGGATCATGATAACAAAAAAATGCGAATCTGTGATTCTCGTTATGAAAACAAAAAAAATATTTTCCGGGGGTATGGTATTTCTGAATCAAGATACTGTTTTCTTTACGATTATTTATTTGCAAGTTCAAGCTTGATTCGATGGCTGATGTACATTAAAACAGGGTATTTGTATGAATAATATCCAATGTTTTGGCATCTTGTATAATACTTCTTCTAAAGGGAGATACCTGTCTTTGTATGTGTAGGGTCAGTGACATGTACAAATGATTGAGTGTGGAGAGTTGATGGTTTCAACACTGTTTTAACAGGAACAGAATGATTCAAGTCAAAACTTCATGTTCACAGAAAAAACAAATAAACTTTTGTAGTTTAAGAGTCTCTCCTCTCTCTTTCACTCTCTCTCGCGCTCGCTTTCATTCGAGTCTTAAAAAGCTGGAAGAGCGGAACGGTTGGTAGCCAAGTGGCTGAAGTCAATTCAAGAGTGGCTGACAGAACATAAGAGAGAAAATTAATTAGTAAAATAGTTATAGGGAAAGGAAAAATTGGAGACTTGTGGAAAGGTTATCTGAGAGAAAAGCATTTAATACACCAAGAATTAATCTTTGGTAAAAACCAACCACAAAATTGAAGTATCGAATTCACCGAAAGCCGTTGATTGATTTGTGTTGTTCGTTGTTGTGGACAGGACAACCTTGAGCTTCACAAAGAATAAACAAGGATTTATAAGAGGAGAGACGCTAGCTTGATGAAAAGAAACTATTTTATAATCATTTCAAAAAACGAGGTTTAAAAGTTTAATCGACTTTTAGTGGTTTTTAAAAAGGAGAAAAGAAAGTAAAAAAAAAATTTCAAGAAAAACAATACAATTAAAAAGAGGTGTATCCCTTTCTGAAAAACCTTTCATCGGAGAATTTATGAACCTTCATTTATCGCGTCAATGTCATCAATGGTTTAAACTTTAGATTTTGTTTATATGCTGATTAGAGATCAAATTGCTTGCGGAACACGCGGAGACACGACTTTGTATATAATATACAGACCCGACAGAAGGGAACGATTATTAAGCGACAGAGGAGAATATAAGTAACAGAATCCGGAATCAAAATAATTTTGAAAAAAAAATTACAGACTCACTCATTGGGGTCAGACCAAGTGACATATTTTTTTGTTTTTGTTAACCATACGATACGGAACATCACATACCATACATATTACTTACCTTTCGTTGCGTTATTTTTTTTCTCGATGCATATTCTGAGAGCTGAATAAATTTCATTGACAGATTTATGGTGTTTTGATAATTAAGTGGTGGAGAATTATCTTTTCTTTCGTTTTTCTTGATAAAATAAGAGCGGAATACTTTTGGCAATTGAATTCAAAAGTTAAGTGACAACATCATAGATAACACGTCTCTTGCTTATTTTAGTTAAAACAAACAAGAAATTTTACAAAAATTAAATTAAATTTTCGAAGAAACTAAAAGATTACAAATCAAGATGCATTTTTCAATGGATAATGGTTGTATGGGTTGTATTAAAACCAGAACCTTAGTGATGACATTAATGACAATGCTTGTGGTAGTTCAAAAACATTCTTGTTATCGTATCGTTGAATGGAAAATCGAAAGCGACCAAACAGCTTCGGGAAGCGGCGAAGAATCAGACGACATTGCTATCAAGAGTAAAACAAACATTGATACGTTTAACGACATCGAGAATCACAAATCAACAAAGTCACCACAGTTTTCAGGAGTTGTTCCTCAACCTCAACACAAGATTGATACCAATGCTGATAAAAGCCAAGAATCATTATCATCAAACTTTGAGGCTTTACAAAGGTTAAACCCAGGAATCAAAATCTTCTTGTTCAACCCGACCAAAAAACCAGATTCAAACAAATCCAAACAACAGCTGAAGGTTAGTGTGGTAAAACGAGGTTGTGGATCTGCCAATTTGAGACCACTCAAGTTTTCCGTAGTAAAGTCTTTTAAACGAGTTTGGATAACAGAGGATCGAAAAAAACTTTGCCTTTTTTTATTCAGCCGATTTATAGAGATTATTTTGCCAAAGCAGGAAAACGTGGTCTCAAATTGGAAGATGAGTTATATGAAAGTATATTTCAATGGAGTAAAAAAAACAGGTGTAGACTTTTCAAAATAAGCAATTAAGATGACTGAAAACAATGCATAAATGCCCCCTTTTAACCTTACTCAATGCTCTTGTGAAATTTTAGTGGATTTCATTTCTCAAAGAATTCATCTGTAGCAAATCATAGAGAATCTTCTTTCCTTAACCTGAAGAGACCACAGAATTGATTATCATTTAATTATGCCTAGTTTCAAGATATGACGCATTTAGTCTTTTGACTGTGGAGGTCTTTAAGATTGATACAATTTTGTAATAAGTAAAAAAGAACTTATTACGGGGTCACTAAATGACAGTGAATTTGGATGTTTGTAAAAATAGTCAAAGATTTCAAGACAAAAAAATTAATGTCAATACTAAAAGATGCGATATGGGCGACGAAGTGTCAAGTAGGCGTAAAATATCTCGTGCAATATGTCAAACGTTTCGACAGGTATCTTCCGTGGCGCGCGCTGCACTTTTAATGTTTATCTTACGAGAGTAGACACAGTTGAAAAAGAGAAGATACTAAAAACATTGTCATTTGATCTGTCAGCAGCAGTTTTCTATCAAGAAATATAATCAACGTTTTTGTGTGTATTTCTCGCGAACTTCAAAAACTGTGCGATTTACCTAGCTAATTTGCATGACTTTAAAAGAGTAGCCTAAAACATTTTTGACTTTTATATAAAATAGGTCCTTTAAATGCATTACAGTAAAGCCTACATAACACGTGGAACATGGGATAAAATCTTTGGAATTCCATTTGCGAGGAAGGAAGTCGGATAAAAAAACGTTTTTACTACCGGCCGAAAATATTATTAATCATTACAAAATGTTTTCAGTCTTTTTCGTTTGACAGAACTTGTATATGTTTACCAAAGGTCGGTCCTGTTATTCTTTAGTAAGATATCGAAGTTTATCCAAGAAACAGCAAAAATATGAAATAGAATGTATAAATTCTTTTTGGACGTCAGCTTTTATACGGAACTTTATGTGAAAAATATCTGACAAGAAATATTAATATTAAAAGAAAATTGTACATAAATTGTCAATACTTACACATACGATGCTGTAGTTCTTTAACGATACAATCACCAGCAGAAAGGACAACTAAGAAATGAAAAAAAAGAAAAATTTGACTCATATATAATAGATCAAAAATATATTTTTGAGAGAAATTTAGTCCAAAGATTATTTTGAAACGTCTAGGGGTAGTAACTCTATAACAAGGTTAGTTTTAGATTTGGCAAAAATATCAAAGTTCGGAAATTTTTCATATATAATCAAAGAAAGTTTTTGATTAGAGATTATTATTACAATCAAAATCACAGGAAAAACAAAGTGATTATTACATGGTGAATTTGTTGAAACTAGGAAATGATTTGGTCCGATCACGTCCGGTCGAAAGTTGAGAAAATCACGTTAATCCGGAAGTATATGCATCTAAAATTCTCATGTTTTCGTTGTAAAATAGAAAAACAATTGGGAACGTGTGTCATTGATAATATACGCAAGAGTCGTACGCTTGAAATTTTAACAGTTTGTCAATCTACTTTTCATTTTTCAAGTAAAGAGTTCTCGGCTTCTCTTTAGCTACACCTCTAAAAAAGTTAGAATACCAGCAACCTGGGCGGCACCGGGCGGCACCGGGCGGGAGGCTGAGAATCTTTGATTTTTGAAGGAGTGATTTATTATGATTTTTTTCATTGAAATCTAAATCAACTTAGCCTTAAACCCATCCACTTTTAAAACATTTCTTCGGTCATGATCAATCACTTACTTCTTAGGGGCGGACAAGGGCGGACAAGGTCCCTTTGGCCAGACACTCAAAATGCCCGGTCAATGTAGAATATAAGAATTAGGGTACTGTATATACAAAAGCTATTCACACTAAAGATCACTAAAATTCAATATTCAATTTACACAAATTATATTGAAAAACAAACAAAGCCTGTGTTAGCCAACCAAATATTTTATATGACTACATAATTGCACCACATGACATTGACAAAAAATGACAAACAACATTTCAAGCCAAGTCAAGAAGTCAGTAAAAGACTAAAAAAAGACTAACGGATCATATATTTCAGGGCTTTTAGTTCTCAAAAATCTTGTACCTTCCTTTGGAAGGATTTTTCATATTTTTCAATTCGTAAAATTTATATGTAACCAATCAATCATCTGAAAGATTTCTTTAGAAATTATACATTTTACAGTGGCGAATATAGAAGGTTCTCAAAAGCTTTGACGGAGGAGAGTGTCGCTGTTGCTCATATTCCTTATTTGGAAGTCAACACTTTCCGTTAAAATCTTTTTATAATAAATTTTGAGTACCTTCTTTATCAGCCTCTATTTTACAGGCAATAATTTAAGTTGTTGTCAAACTAGTAAATTCCTACTAGTTGTAACAAATGTCAATTTAGTGAGTCTCCTGTCAAAATTTATTACCTAATTTATGTTACCAACTAGAAAGTAATGACGCTTTTGCAAGTGTCTTTTTGCATGTGTTGTGCCAAAATGAAAGTAAATCTTGGCATTCGTCCTTAGAAAGGTCAACAAGTGAAGGTTAATCTTGATGAAGCCTCTGTACCGCTCCAAAGTAAAGGTTTAACAAAAAACTAATTTCTTCAATTATTTGCAACAATTTCTTTTGTTTTCTTCGTTTGTTTTACTTGCGTGATATTTATGACGTAGATGGCACGCCGTGCTATCGAAAGTTGGTGACCTTAATCAACACTGTAAACATTTTTTTTTGTTTATTTTCTTTTCAGTCCTGCTTACTAGACGGAGAATGTGAAAACGGCAAAACATGCAATTTATATGCAAAGAAATGTGAACGCTGCCGATTCCGTAAAGAAATATGCCGTAGAGACGGGAACTGTTGTAATGGACTGAAATGTCTGTGGGGACGTTGTCGCGCACCAATAACAAACGGAACTGAAAAAAGCTTATGTAAAACCAGTGGGGACTGTCGATCAGGACTCTGCTGTGCTAAAGAACATGGTGTAAGCGTTTGTAAACGATATCAGAAGGAAGGTGACACGTGTGAGATTTCTATGGGAGGATTGGTGTTCAGTCTACATCATTCGTGCCCGTGTGAACAAGGCTTAAGATGCAAAGTCAATCGGCGGAATAGGTAAAAATCCATTTTATACATATCTTCAAAAAACGTTTTTTAGAATCTCGACCAGTAGTTTTATTGGGATCCCGGCAGACACATAACGTTATTATTTTAACATTTTTCGAACGCCCAAATAATTTTCTGATGTTGAAACAACATTTTTCGAACGCCCAAATAATTTTCTGATGTTGAAACAACGTTGTTTGAACGTCAAAATAGCGTTCCGTGCTTGGTGGGATTCTAAAACAAGGTAAACCCATCATGTATTTGGATCTTTGGTCTACCAGTACCTAAAAAAATAATATTGGGAATTGGGGCCCTTTTAAGGAGTATCTGGGTATCTAGTGGACACTTTTCATTTATTATCGCAAATAAAATTTCTTTAACTTCAAAGAAAACCAAAATTTTCAAAAGCAAAATGAAATTCCTTAAATCTGATGTAATCTTAAATTATTCTCTTATAAGCTAACGGGGTTATAACCATAAAATTATGGGCAGTTTTGTGTTATTCGTGGTTAGCGCTTTGAGGGAAATTCAATATCCATACAGTTATTTATCATTCAAAAAATTTTACACTGTGATCAAGAAGCCCACTGTTCCATACTTGTGGAAAAAACTTTTGGTGGTACAATTGGGTGTTCGAGAGTGATACGAAGGGTAAATTTTGTGTTAAATAAACCCATTATTTGATCGACCGAGCGTCATCGCCTAAACTACTTAAATCCACATGAAAGCCTCTGGTCTAGACTCAAGGCGCCTTGGGATTTAGTCAAGACGTGTCCAGCCTAATTCTAATTTATGTGCCTACATACTAAATCGCAAATCGATAAAATTTGTTTTTCCATATAAAATAAATCTGCAAATGTTTTGATGACGTTAGCAGAAAAAAAAGGTGCGAAATCTTTAAAAACAACTTTTAATAATGCTTGTCCAAATATTTTGATAAAGTATTGATAAATGTGTTTGCGCACGCGCATTAAAGAACCGTTATATCCTCTATTTATCCGCTTCATAAGAACAGTGATCTTAGTTGGGATTATCGCAACTAAATTTTTCAAATTCTTTTCACGTGACGTACTTTTAAAACCCGTTTTTTCTTTCCATTATTCTTAGAGGGACTACCTCTAGTGCCTTCATAGTCATAATTAGCTTCGTTTTTTTCAGCAATATGTTGTTAACCTTGTTCTAATTATTCTCATTTGTAGAGATGAATTTCTCCAAGCGAACGGACGGTGTATAAAATGAGAAGAGGTGGTGAACACGAATTCACGACAAAACATTCGCAGAATTGCAACAAATATTCTGGTCGTGGTAAAGACTAACAGATGAACGTTGAAATGTCCAAAAGAGTTCGAAGTGTGTGGAAAACGAACATAAAGACGTACCTGAAGCAGTTTGGAAGTAGCATGAGTTCGTTTGAAAAAGAATGTCGTCTGAATGTTGAAAAGATGTCATAAGCTAAAAATATACAAGATTGACACACTTTATAAAACAACCTTTCATTTTATTTGGACATGCATCTAATATGTATTATGGTATCAATTAAAGGCGGAATAATGAGGTGATCTAAATTTGCTTCAAATAATCTGGAAAAGTTTTAATGGAAATTCAAGATAAGTGTAAGTTAGCATTATGTCATTATTTCTAACGGAAACACCCAAAAAATAGAGGGCAAATTCCAGACTTTTTGCAAAAAAAGAGGGCAAAATCCGGATTTTTGGATAACTCCGTTAGGTAAAATGACGTAATGCTAAGTTACGCATATCATGAATATGGAAAAATAAATAAATGATTTAAATAATAATATACATTAAAATGTACATGAAAAAGATTTAATGAACTAAAAATTTTATGGCTGTTTATTTGTAGCAAAATTATGATTTTACTATTCAACCAAAATTTCACTATTCAACGAAATATTTCACTATTTAGTG
>JAUJPO010106330.1:0-22568 GCA_032270745.1 Tiaropsis multicirrata | reverse complement strand
TGTGTAATTTGAGCCTTCTGGGCCATTGACCCTTTGACAGTTCCAGTTCTTATAAAATTCATGCACTGGAAGTGCGTAAAAACTGGAAGTGCGTGGTGAGCCTTCTGGGCCATCGTAAAAAACACCACGCGGCAAAAAGTCATTTAAATATCATTTTCTTTTAGAGGAGAAAACTTCATTGTAAAATAAATGTTCGGTCGTCACTTGTCTAGAAGTTCTTCATCCTCCCTCTACCATGTTCATTCTTTTAACTAAAATATTCAGCTTGAACCCTCTTTGTCTCTACTACCATTACCTAATAAGGTATGGAATGTTGTTTTATTCGTCAAAATAGCGTTGTTTTAACGTCAGAAAGAATGAAAGAATGTCTGCACCCAGCAGACACGTGACATTTTTTCAACATTCTTCCAACATCCAAATAATGCTCTGACGTGAGGTTATGTTAAAGCGAGATAAACCGAAGAAAGACGACAGACTAGCGACCCACAATGTTGTTTTGCAAAATCTAGGACGCTCGATATCCTATTTAGGCGTTCTTTTTTTGCAGAGAACGGTGTATGTTTTCTTTGCTTTCAGGCGAAATTTCCGTTGACTTTTCCGTCATCCCCCCAATTTATCTTGCTATAGGTAACCTCACTAAGACTGCTCTCTTCAATAACTACGCCAACTTGCGCACGATATGAATTTCATCTCCGCCCAATATACAAGACTAACTCCAAAGTGGTTCAGAATTTTAAAACCAAACCAGACTGTTTTAATTCGCTACACAGTTTTGCTAAGAAAGATTTGTTTTGTTTCAATGTTGCTTATGATATGTCCAAAAATAAAAAGAAAGTTTAAATTAACAGCTATAAGGCGTTTTGGATCAACCAAAGACACTAACTAAGACCAATAGTCACAAGTTTATTTTTCTTCTGTGTTTGTTTTTTGATGACTCCTCTGTTTATAATTCTTCTAAACCTGTCACGATTGATTGACAACCAAAATCCTAAAATCGAAAGTGCAAACTTAATTTAGTTATTAAAGGTACTTCCCAGCAGACACTTTACGTTCTTTCAACGTTCTTTCGTTCTGGCGTAAAGACAACGTAAAGACGTAAAGACAACGTTAAAACAACGTTTCGTGATTCCTGGGTAGAATTGTTTTTTTTTACTTGTTGCCAAAACACCTGATTTCAATTTACTTTACCAAAATAAAAAATGATACCTTTTCCATATTAAAAGAGTAATCGTCGAGACAAAAATTTCAATCTTTACTCGCAATATTGCGACTGATGTTCTGGCAAAAACCGTCTTGGTCTTTGCATTTTCTCGTTGCAATCGCTAAAAAAACAATCATCGTCTTCAAACTCGAGTCTTAAGATGGTTTTAACCCTGCATAGGAAAAGCAAAACAAAAACTCCACATCACACAAAAATGTACCCAGCAGACACACCGCGCTATTCCAACATTGTTTCAACGTCCTAATAACGTTCTGGCGTTAAGACAACGTTCCCGGCCTGCTGGGTTAAGATGTCCTAAGATTTTATAAATCAAATCAAACCGAAAATCTTACCGGTGTATAACTCCTACAATTCAAAAACTCATAGAATCCGAAGAAAATCTTCAATCCCGTCCAACTTAAGCCTCTGTAATAAATCCCTGGGGATTTGAATCAAATGAGTTTAACTGTATAAACGTAGTCTGAATAGCAGACCCATACCGTTGGAGGACGTTAGAGGACGAGAAGCAACCTAAACCAAACGTTGTATCTCAACGTTGTACTACATAGATTATCATAACTTAATTGTAAAGGAAGGCTTTATCATCCAATCACACAATCACGCGAATATGTTTCTAATCCATCATACAAATGGCTAAGAACTGTTGTTCCAACTATAAAATGAACGCAATAAATATAAAAACGTCGCTTATAACTTTATCCAATCAAGCAATCAGACAAATTAAAAAAAAATTAATTCCGCAAAATCATCTTTATATTAATTTGATAGTCAGGCTAATCTTGTCAAAACATCCACATTTTTTTCTGATGAAATGTCAACAACTCCTAGATTTCATCGCAAAAAAAAAAAGAAATCAGGAAGCCGTCTTTACAACAAACTTACAATCCAGATTTAAATTAATCTTGAATGCAAACTTTTTCAACTACACTTTATCAAATGCAATAGCCTCTTCAAGGCTCCTCCTTAAACTATGTTTTAAATAAAACATCTATTTGACAGTGATTCTTTTCAAGTACAACTTCCCTGGTGCGTAGAGAATTCACTTTATATGAATGGACCGGAAACTTCCATCAATTAATTTGATACAAGTCGTATTATATGAGTCTTATTGATGGTACAGCCTATTAATATCAGCATGCTCTACCATTATATGGCTCTTTACGCTATGGTTTCTGAGTTTGATATATCATATCATTGAAATAATATGCTATTAAGAAACATTCAAACCGCTGAGAGATTCTGTTCTACTCATAGCATTTCAGAAGAGAGTGATAGTAACTATCTTTGTTTTAGACTTGTGAACAAGTCTGTTATTTATAATTACCGCAACAAAATTTAGGAGTTGGGTACTAGCTAGGTAAAATCGGAAAAACGTACACACGGGAAATTTGCGCGCAGTGATGAGGATATTATCCTGAATATCCGTAACGAAAACATTTTCCTGGTTTTTGATAATCCCGAAAACAACGGAACCGAACATTAATCTCTATATACACTGCAATGTCGGACAAAAGGTCCGTAGACTTTTGGAAATGACCTCTTTCCTTCAAAGTTTATGTAAATAGGGTCAGTTATTGCTACCAGATGTAAACAAACCACTTTCAAAAGCAACAAGATTCGCAAAAATGCGACAAAATTTATTTCCCAAAGATTTGCTTAAAAGACAACTACAATAAGCCTATACATTTCCGCTATTTCGCGACACTCTCTTCGAAATGAAAAAGGTTTATGATATTAATTGACACCAAAGTAAGCCTTTTTACCTGTGAAGTGATAAAAATTTATTCCATGTCTGTTCTAACCTTCTTTGAAAGTGAAAAATCATAATTTTTACAGTTTTTATTTATCCAGCCGGTTTGTTTCATTCTCTAAAAGATGTACGTGATTTATTTTAGTGATTTACCCCTCGAAATATGCTCTGTTGAACTGAAGAAAACAAATAAAATGTGATGTTGTGCTGGCTAAAAAACAAAGACAAAAGCATGACATATGCACTACATAGCTTCAAGAACAACTCAAGACTGCGCCTCAGTATTTATATACTTTTATGAATAAATCGTCAAGTCCTAAAAATCCTATTAAATATATAACATAAAATATGTCAACTAAAAAAATAAAAGATAACAATTAAAACAAACTTACTGTTAAAGTTACTGAATTGTAGTGATTTTAACAGCAGAATAATTTTTGTATTCCATGACAAGATTTTCAGCTGCTGTTAGAATCGCTTTTTGAATTTCATCTTCACTACTGTCTAGCGTTAAACCAAGTAACGGTAAAATAATTTTATGAGAAAGACTGATGTCGATCAATTTTTCATTTACTTGAAAAGTATAGCCTTTAGGTAAATGTTTTTGTTTTTGTTGTTGTCCAGAAACTTGGCACCACACCTTTCGTAACTACAAATTACGAAATCGCCTTTTATCACAGACTTATGAGAGCATTTGATGCTACAATAGTATTCTTCATAATGATTGACACAGAGCGGAGGAGAATCAACTGTTTGTGGATTGGTTCTTCCACAACAATACGTTCTGCCAAATCAATATGTGTGGTAGGTCGAATCACAGTGATTGCTGTGAATGTTAAAGTACTTTCCATTATACTTTTTCACACGTATATAAATCCTTAAATTGATAATACACCTTTCCCGTAATTCAGATTTCGCCGGAAAACACGTGTGCTCCATCGTTGTGTGAAAAATAAACGCGTTTTTGCCTGAGAGGGAAGGTGATATCTTGTCTTATATCTTTGAATGGGTATTTTGAGGGTATTATAGTATCATAAATTGTAAAAATATACTGAAGTTTGCAGAAATTCTATGCGATAGAAGTTGAGAAAAAGGCCAAAAACCCTTCCCTAAGGAAACGTAAGAAAAATTGGGTTTTCCCTTTTAAAAAACAATGAAGTGCAAAGACTGCGGAAAAAATCCGGAAAACCAGACTTACGGGAAAGGTGTATTACCATTGTTCTTGATCAATTTAATTTGGTTGCTCCAAAGAACAAGTCGCATAACCGTTTCATTATCATCGTCGTGAAGTTCTAGCTCCCGTTTCATCTTGACACCATATTGTGTTGGAACTTCCTCTGGTTAATTTTTGAGTGTGGAAAATGCTGCTACATTGACCAAGTCATTGATGGCTTTTTCATCAACAACTTCACGCAGCTATGTGAACTTATTGCATTGACTGAGTGTCTTCTTGACATTTTCATACGGAATTGCCAATGTTGAGTATTCTGCTTTAGAATTGTCATTTAGTGCAATGGTGGTCACAAAATTGAAGATCTTTACCGGCCTTTGTTTCAGATGGGCTGCTGAGAGTGTTCCATGGATGTTTTGATTATAACATAAGTGGTGTGATTTCAGTGCCATTGTGAACCTCAGCATTAAAATAACGAACTTTGCTGGGCGAAGTAATCATTTGAGTAATTCTGGTTATGTAGCTAACCATGTAACACTGATTCTGAATTTTTAAAATGTACTCACAAGGTTCCTACCAAATATCATAATCTTAATAAACCAAAAATTATTTCCAACATGTTACAAATCCAGTAAAATGTAAATCGAGTCAAAAACACTTAGAGCCTAGGCTTTTCAAACCCAATACAATCCTCTAATTCAACTTTCGTTTTCCCGCCTCCTTATTTCCTCTCGAACGAGTGACGTCACATGTGAAGCACGAAGAATGAAAGCAAGACACATATAGCGCTATATAAAAAAGTAGCCTGTTTCTCACCTAACTCACTCGGTTGGGTATCTATAGGTAATACAAAGAATAGTTTGATACAGGATGTCCAAAAGTTTACATCGGAAAAAGAGGAGAAAAAACCCGTTTTAATAAATATTCCCCCATATAAAGGGAAATATTTAATAACCTTCTTGTTGTCACATGCCTGATACCGGTACTGTATATACTGAAATTTAAACGAACCACCACACACCATCAACCAAGTCAGAATGATTTGTTTATGTACACAATCTTGTTTGAACATTTCCCCTCCTAGTACTGCAACCCGACTTGACCTGTATATAGTTATAACACCTATAGCCTCCTCCACATATATTTGGGTGCTAAAAACGGTCGTAAGTCAAGGCGTACGGAAGGCGTTTTAACATCTGAAAATTATTATTATGATGATAATGGAGAAAGCCCGTTATAACAAATATTTCCCTTTTGGAAAACGGGAAATATTTAACAAGTGGGGTTAAAGTTATACCGTGTGTTTTCTCTGATTTTTGCTATTTAAAAAAAGTCTACAACCTTTTGTCCGACATTGTGGATAGCCTAAACGTCATGTCTGTAAAAGTGAGACAAAGTAAAAACTGTTAGTTAACAACTGAGGTCCTTATTCATGATATCCATTACGTAATCTTTTATACGGAAACATCCAAAAAAGCCGGATATTTGCCACTAGTTTTATTGTTAAAAATTTAAAACTAGTATATCATCAAACACCCGGCTTTTTAGGATGTCTCCGTAGAAAAGATTACGTAATGGATATCATAAATAATTGGCGGATATAGTGATATTGTGAGCTCTGATTGGCTAAAAATGATTCTCATGAGCTTGTATTTTCGCCGCGAATTATTCGTCATTTTAATTAAAGCTCACGACATCGCTTTTTATCTCTATGTATATAGAGATCCAACCGCCAACTCACCCCTGGCTCCACACTCTGTTTCTGGAAAATTGGTCGATCGCAGGGGGAATTGCCCGGATACTCAATAGAAGTCATAGAAGACGAGACAAAAGCGAGACAAATATTGTTTGTTACTAAAGAAAAAATCTTACCATATAATCTTTACTTTAAAAAAATAAGACGTAACAAGAAAAATTTACAATTTTTTGAAATAAAATATCTACATCAAATTAAGACCAAAATAATAACAGACAAAGTAATGAAAATCCATAACCTTTTATATAATCAATATCAAAGGATTTTAAACAAACTTTACTTCCTTCAGTTTAAATTATGTTTTCCAGACACGAATTTATCAGAAAACGGACAAGTAGAAAATATGTAACTCACATGCCGCTAGAGACATCAAATTCTTATCGTTCCTTAATCCTAACAAGTTGTTGTCTTGATAAATTTCAACTAAATCGGTGTTAATTAAACCTTTAAATAATTCCATATCATGTCACTAGGTCACTATTTCCGGTGAAAACTAACAAAGAAATTTCAGCGTCAAGGTATTATTTTTTTCAGAAGATCATTTTAACGTCCAAACAATGTCCTTCAAGATAAAAAAACGTCAAAACAACGTCTCCTTTTCACGAGGTTACTTTTATATCCAATTTTTAAATTTATGCTACTTTCGATGAGTCATTGCTTTCTCTTGACCTAACCCAGTAGGCACATAACGTCATTCCAACATTGTTTCAACGTCCAAATAACGTACTGACGTTGAAACAACGTTGTTTGGACCTTAAAACAACGTTCAGTGGCGGTTGGGAAGGGCGTTGAAGTAACGTCCCAAACAACGATATTTCAATTGGTTCTTTATACAATTGACATTGTCAAAACAAAAATGTAAACAAAAGGGAAACGAAACGAACGCCATCGAATTTACCACAATTGTCTAATTTTGCAGGTCCGATGTCCTGGATACTAGCATTTTTGTAAACAATAATAACATCGGCGAATAGAATTGCTTACCGTTTCCAGACTCTCTTTTTTTGTGCCTATGCATAAACGTCATAAACGCAGTCCGCCGTTCAGTTTCACAAATCTTCTTCGTTTTCCCTGGTTTCTTCTTCGAAAATTTCATCAATTTTTTTGTTTTTGTACAACCTCAAAAATTGGTGGTAAAGTAGGAAAATAATCAAATCCATGAATTCCACAAACGTCAACAAACTCGCACCCAACATCAAACCGATTTCTCCACCCATATCACCTATAAAATTGAAATTTAAGGCGAAATTTAAACCACACCTGTGATGGTTTCACACCCTATAAAATTGCGCATATATCTTTCTCTGGGTATTAATAATAGGTACCTGAGATAAATCACGAGGATGGTCTTTCTCTAGGATAGCATGGGTAGCAAACTAGATATAACCTGTGAATATATACCTCCTTTGTTCGAAGACCAAGTTTTTCACGACTTTTTGTTCTAGACCCGTTTTAGAGAAACGTAGATATGGATTCGCTGCAGGTTGTGTGTCAAAACCTGTACTCGCCGTGATTTTCATACTAAGCCTCGCTAATGCTATCTGGTTGTTGCGATATAAAGATAAGATTTTCGATTTATCTTTTTACATCGGCAAAAAAGACAAGTAGCATAGATAATGATATGCTTTTTAAAAGGAATTTATCCAATTGCATGCATTTCGTAGCGGGCTTCATAGTTCTAAATCAATATATCTTGACCGTCAAAAGCCCTGGTTGTTAAAAGTGAAAGCGAAAGTAGTCTCGAGCCGGCTCCGAGCAAGCTTATTTTTCACCTCGTGGTTTCCATTTCATATTCTTTCTAATTAATTTCCACCATGGTTGTTAAGGTTAAAAAAGACCGCCATGGGCGTATAAAGTCTTAAAAAGATACATACCTAAAAATTGATAAAAGTCAAATGAAGCCTCTTGTGTATGAACGTTTTTTGAAATTTCTCCATAAAAGAAGATCACTTTTACCAAGTTTTCCCTAAGAAATCGAAGGATAGGAGTTATGGATTATTTTGTGGCGTATGATTATTTGTGTGTTTGAATTTTGGGATCGAATTTGAAACTATAATCATCTAATCGGATCAGAATTTGTAAAGCTCGCACTTGAAATATCACTTCTTAAAATGAGCTTTTCCAGAAAAAATCTGAACCCCCACTGTTGAGGATTTGGAATATCTAGGAGAGGGGGATTTGAAATTTTCAATATCCAGGAGGTAAGAATTTGAAAACCAAGGATATCCAGGGGGTTAAATCTTTTCAGCACGGATATCCTCAACAGGGAGGGGGTTAAATATTTTCTCTGAAAAAGCCCAATTGGTGCCTGTTAGAAGCTGTCGATCGATTGAATTAGACTGGTAAAGAATTTCAGACTTACTCAACGTAAAGAGCCAGTTCTTGCGTGGACAATTCTTCCACCAAATCTAACATATGTGAAGAATTCTTTCCTTTTCTTTTGTTGTCGTTTTTCAAAAGCTGTGCTGCAACTCCTGTAGGTGGGTTATGCAAGAAACGTGAATCAGTGATTTGATACTTGCAGTAGTGTTGCACGCAGTCTACTGGACAGCCCTCACGGAATTTGTACTCGCTGAATGAGTCTAGAATGATAAAAACAAAGTCAATACTTTACGTTGCCCAGATAAGCAGATAAGTGAGGACTGATAATGATTCGGAAAGTAGTCAAAATAAGGGAAATCCGCGATAACGGGATCACGGGGTTTGGTGGTATGTTCTTTAACGGGATTTCGGGATTTTGAGGAAAAATATTATGGGAAAACGGTAATAAAGCTGGCTAAAAATCTTCGATGCCACCCCCAAAATTAAATTTTATTTAACTATTGCAACCCTCGTGAATTGTGAATTTTATTTAGGCATAGATATATTTGAAATGTAAGTTTATCAAAATTGGTAACTATATTTTCATTTTCTTTTAGATTCGGACATATAATGAGAGGTTGAACCTGACTTTGGCAGAAATCCATTGCAAACAATAAAAGATTGACAAAGAAAACTATGTTTAGAAATATTAAGGTGAGAATGAGTTCTGTTCTTAATTGATTATAGTACTTCCCCATTTCACAAACTCGGTCAGACCCCCTACCTACTGGGGAAAACACTGTAAGTCCAAAAACCTGTCCTCGATGGAAATTAGCATAGAAATTTGTCCCCATTAAAAAAAAGACACCACCTCTTGAAAGGCATAATAACTTTTGATAATCCCACTAAAGTTTGGGCTACTTAGATTCATTGTTTTTTCCTATACTTAATTCAACTGTTGTTTTCAGCCAATCATAAGGTTTTGTTTGACACAATGATAGGTAGCGGTAACCGTTTTCTTTGATATTCGAAACAAACAAATTTATTCAAATATATTACACTGCTGTATTGTGCAACAGCCTGTGCTATATTAGGGTCCTATATTAGGTAATGAAGCTAGAAATATTTGTAAAAAATGCTAAAATGCTAAAATGACTAAAGACATATTTCTTTAACAGATCTAAACTTTCGTCTATAGGATAATATTTACCTTTGGCAGACAAACTACACAAAATAGTTTGTTTTAGCGAACATATTGGTAATCCATTCTCTAGAGAAAATAAGAAAACTGTCAGGTCAAGACTTATTAGCAAGCTTACACAAACTCAAACTCTTATAGACTCAACCTTTACTTTACGAAATTGATTCGTGAGTTCACTAGAAGAGTCGATATCTTAGTTGGACGTACCCCAGGCAGTCTAAAAGTTATTTTCGATCTCTTTCACGGGGAACCATCCACGGCCATGGTTTGGCTATCTATGAACTAAACATGACAGAAGAGGGATATCCCCTGCTACGTGGTGCTGAAAAAAGAAGTTGGTTGTATCGGCTTCTACGAGTCTCTCTGGGGATATACAGAATATGGACGGTTTGGATGTCTATTTGGAAACTTTGGGCAATGATATGAGTTAAAATATGTTGCAAATAGTTTGTCAGTAAAACTTGCTCTGAAGTAGAAGCCAGGAAAGTATTCACTTATTCATTCTGGTTTCTACAACTACACTTTGTCCATCAGGCACGGAACATTGTTTTAAAACAATGTTGTTCTAACACCAGAACGTTATTTGGATGTTGAAAGAACGTTGAAAAAACGTGTCTCTGACTGACCTGCCATGAACAATTCTCTGCATCCGCATTGCTCACCAACGTAATCGGTCAGCTTTTCCAAAAGACACGCCTTCTGGTTGTATGTGTCAAAATATTTCAACTCTATCTCTCCACATCTTGTGCCGTAAGGAGGTTCTAGATTCTGCGTCTAAAAGGAGACAGGTTTGTAGTGTAGATTATCATTAAGTATCATTCAAACCATTCCCCCCAGCTGCAGGCACAGAACGCGTTGCTTTGACGTCCAAACAATGTTGTTTCAACGTCAGAACGTTATTTGGACGTTGAATAAACAACGTTGAAATAACGTTGTGTGTCTGCTGGGTTTTGCAGTCAACGCTCTTAAAGACAGACAAGGAAGACCTTTAGTGAGATTTGCCATAAATTATTCTTGTTTTGGGAATGACCTTTACAAAGCCCTGGGAAGACCAAAGTGTAGTGTGGTTCAGAAAGGTATATTTATAAAATGACACCCTTTTGAGAAAAAGACAAGGATCAAACACTGTAGTCTAATCCATTTTTAGACTTTATGCGACTTAGACATTTCATTGTTGACTTTTCAGATAAACTTATTAGGAGCTTAGTTCTAAATCATGAGTGAAATTCTATATCCACATAGGAACGATACTTAATCAGGAAAGGGATTTTGTCGTTGAAAATGAAGCAGTTTTTTTATTTCTTTGACACAAGCTTCATAAGTGTTCCCTTAGCCTCAAAAGCAAGAAGAAGACATTATCTTTGCTGTCCCAGCAGGAACGAGACGTTGCGTGTCCGCTGGGATGAGGTTGTAAAAAAATTAATTATTCTTCTTTGACAAATGTTGCCAATATTTCTCTATTTGATTAATTTTTGAATAGAATAAAGCACATATTTTTTCATAAAAAAGGAATATAAAAAGGAAATAAAATGGTAATCAAATTAACCAATCAGAAGCAGAGCTCAGAGGTGGATACAAAAGGTACTCTAAATCTTTTAGTTTACGGAGAGTGTTTGTTGACTTATATTTAAGGGCTCTGACCATAGTGAAAAATCAGTTTTGGAATTTGAAGATAAACCTTTTGTTTTCACTTTCTTGACATTTTTAGGAACAGACTGATTTTGAAATTTTTTTTTAATTAATTCTTTCATGAGTAATTAAGAAATCAATGACGCATGGACCTTAAAAAGACGTGATAAAGTCGTTAATCATGTACTTTTCATAAAAATGCTTAATCTCGATGGGGAAAAGAGCTTTTTCCGTCGGATCTTTTCTAAAGTACTCACAAAAAGTTGTGTTACTTAGACTTTTAGAATTTTTTCTCTTCCAATGCGTGAAAAGTTATGACTGAAAATTATGAGTGAAAAATTGACGAAAAACCACTATTTTCAAAATTGAGACAAAGAAGCTGTTACAAAAATTTTCCGCAAATCTATTTTTAGTTCCAAAGTAGACACGTCATCTGAACCAAAAATAAAATAAAAATGTTCATTTTTCACCGAGAATAAGGTCCTCAAAGTTGAAATACTCTTCTGCGCAAAAGTCTGCAATTTCTTCTTCATCGATTTCTTTCGTTGCGATTTTTATAATTTTAGATGTAGAAATGATTGGCCTAACAGAAAATGTATAACATGATATACTTCAATGGCCTGTATAACGCTCAAATTAACATTTAATGCATATATAACAAATTACGAAAATTCACTATGGTCAGAGCCCTTAAAGAATTTGAACCAAAGAAACACTCTCAATCAAAGTTTTTGAGAACATTGTGTAGCTTCACCACTTACCTCGTGCATATTCATTTTGACAAAATAATGGAAACCAGGCGATAACAAGAAACTTGAACCAGAGCCTGGAGGTTCGTGGTATGAATGTATATACACTCTCAAGCCAACGTAAGGGTTTGTCAACAGAGCACTAGATGTCTTCATATCAAAGAGACCTTCGTAGCCATAATTCAGACCAGCGTGTGTCACTTTTAATAGTGGGTGTCCGTCCTGGTTCGAATTCAATGTAAAACATTTTTCGTTTTTGTGATTGAAGAACGTTGTGAAATTTGAAGCGTCGCATTGGTTAGCTGGCACCGACGGATGAGCGGTGTCTCTTTTGATCCAATCACATTCTTCAAAAACGTCTGAAGGTGTGAACGATATGTTATTTAGTTCTTTAACTAATTGATTGCCTGGAATGTCGTAGCCAGGGTCTAACCAGCTTGAATCGATGGGAAATCGACCGTTTTTCAGTAAAGGTCCGAGTTTACTTTCAGTGAGTTCTTTCTCCTTGTAGCTGTTGACAAGACAGAAACTGATGGTTGGAAATTCCAAGATATCTGGAAAGTCTATTGTTGCAAGTGTACTGAATGGGTACTCAAAATATTCAATGACTCCTTCTCGTAGTTTGACCAGAAAATAAATAGCACCGAGTATCATTAAGCAAGCCCACAAGAATCTCCGAATAAGGTAAGTATCTGAGCAAGTGTACAAAAAACCATGCAGAGTGGAGCTTTCAACATATCTTGAGAAAATCTGTTTAACTGTCAGTCGTTCATCCACGATTCTTCTCAATCTGGTCTTAAGTTTGTCTCGAATGTTGTTTTGCTGGAATGGGTCAATAACAACACCCCGTCGATGGAACGGGTTTTCTTTTAACTTTGACGGATCAGCCGCTTCTGTAATCTTTCTTCTTGGAAAAATATTTCTCGCCTTTGTTGTTGGGGTTTTCCCCTGCTCTTTCTCTTCGACAGCCTCGTTACTGCCTTCACTGGAAACTCCGGTACTCTTAGTATCACTGCTATAGCTGTCCATAAGAGGACTACTTTCTCCACTTGCTTTCATCGGAGCATTCTTGTAAGATCCCATTCGTGTAAACCCAGACATCTTTCGGAAAATGGGTTTTGTTGGTCTTACAGTTTTTTCTTTCATAGTTGAAGCTGGTATGAAATAAGCCTCATCCAGCACATACTTGTCCTCATCCAATGGCGGAAGATCACGTTCATTTTCATTCATGTGTTCTATTGGTTCTCGCTCTTCTTGGATTTGCCTGGCATTAGCTTTTCGTGCCAGTTCGGCGAATTTCATTTTCCCCATCATCTTGATTGGTGTTTGTTTTAGTTCTAGAATAATAAAGAAATGTAGAAATGATAATTAAAATTTCCATGTCAAAATATTTGTGTTAGACATTTATTAATATTTTGGGAAGAATCATTAAAAGCTCTACTCCTTTCTAGTCTTATTTTTCCCCAGCAGGCACAAAACGTTGATTTAACGTCCAAACAGCGTTGTTTCAACGTCAGAACATTATTTGGATGTTGGAACAATGCTGGAATAACGTTGTGTGTCTGTTGGATCTATTATATGAAAGGGTGGAGAAAGCATTAACGAGTGCGTCAATAATTTTGATGCAAAAGAATACAAAAGATGACAGAAAGTCTTTTTTATTAAAACTTTTTTTTCCTTCTCTCTCTGTAAGAAATCCTAATGTAAAATCCCAACTTCAGAATGAAATAACTTAACAATTCCATTGCTTTATCCTTATCCGATTTGTGTCAGAAGAAATTTTGTTTGTCATATAGGAAATACTATAAGTGACTCAAAACAAACACTTTATAGACATTCGTCTTTCATATATATTCAAGCTTGTATTTTAAAATCTGACTATAATTAAACCTAAAGAAAGAAAGTTAGCTTTACAGACCGAAATCCTCTGACAGGCTTTTTTGTGGTGTTTTTTTGTTCGAGAAAAAAAGGATATAAAAGAGTCACCTTATTGCAAACAGAAGGAACCATTTAATATGTATATAAAAAGTCTATTTGGATTGAGAAGGGAGTTAGATAAGACTTTCCACCAAGAAATCCGATTATATAAAGTCCATTTTTCTTTTAAAACTCAGTATGACTGGACATTAGAGGAACTTTCTCTATATAGTCTGGGTCATTTTTGTCATAATGATAAAGCTGGCATATAAGGGAAAAGAGCATCGTGATTGTTTGCACACAAACACGAAATTTCTATCAACAAATAATAATCTCAAAGGCGTGTGGTATTTGAGTGGGTAAGATTGTTCCGCATCACGGCCGCACTTGACAAACATGCATTCCTGCATCAGCCTTTTATTTGGCTGTAGACTCAATATAGTAACATGATCTTCCCGATTCAATCTTTATTTACGGACGATAAAATTATCGTTTATAACATCGATAACATTCATTTCTGGGTCGTCCCAAGCATACCCACGTTCTCCCCCCAACAGTAGACACACTGCGTTATTTCAACATTGTTTCAACGTCCTGACGTTGTTTCGACGTCAAAACAAACATTCCGTGCCTGCTTGGCAACTAATGCTAATAAGAATATCGACTGTAAGTCTAAAAAAAGAGTTACTTTCCAATAAGATAACATATAAAGTTTGATACACTTAACTTAACTCTTTTTTATCACTGGCCGGAGTGTCGAGACTACACTGAATGTAGTTTGTATTCAAGTCGAAAAGGTACGCTTTCGAAGCTATAGGCTCTTATTGGCTCTTATATCTTTTTCCAGCAGACACACAACGTTATTCCAACATTTTTTCAGCATCCAAACAACGTTGTTTGGATGTTGAAACAATGTTGTTTGGATGTTGAAACAACGTTGTTTGGATGTTGAAACAACGTTGTTTGGATGTTGAAACAACGTTGTTTGGATGTTGAAACAATTTTGTTTGGATGTTGAAACAACGTTGTTTGGATGTTGAAACAATTTTGTTTGGATGTTGAAACAATTTTGTTTGGATGTTGAAACAACGTTGTTTGGATGTTGAAACAACGTTGTTTGGATGTTGAAACAACATTTCGCGTCTGCTGGGTTGGCTCAAATTTCCTTTCCCCACTCATTGTGCAAGAAGCTCCAAAGACCCTATCGACATGCCAATGAGGGCACTAACCTTGAGTAATAAGCACCATAGGTCGATCATCTATCATCTTAAACGTTGAAAACTTACCTTAACGAGTATGAAATGTGTCAATCAGTTGTCCATAAAATATGATGTTGCATAATCCAATACTCTACAAAATAAATTCAATATATGGTTTTCAAGCTGTCAGTCGATACATTTAAATACAAGAAATTATTTACTAACATTGATTCTTGTGGCCAAGATAAAACTTTTCAGGTTTAGTTTTCACAATTTGCGACAAAACATCAAAGATCACTCATCAATCCCACTAAACACATGATGTTTTTTCAATGTTTTTTTGAACGTCTTTGCAATGTTTTAACGTTTAAAAGACATTCAAAACAACATTGAACAAACGTCTTGTGTCTGCTGGGATATTGTTGAAAAGGGTAGATTTCCAAAGATTTTGTCCAAGATTAGTTAATCCTATAATAATTATGATAACCAAAGACTCAGCCCCAATCACTCAAACAATGTTTCAAAAAAAATATTACCTTACCTCACTTCAAAGTATCATTTGTCTTTCACTTCGTTTCTTCATTCTTGCCTCAGCCGCATCTCTCTGGTATCTACGTCTACATATGTTGCTTGTTATGATTGCGTCAACATTTAGTTTTCTAACACTTTCGACACCAGGCTCCAGGCGCACAGTTGTAACAGAGATGACGCAGCAGTAGCAACAAAAGGACTGGGTGCGACATTGTCTGACTTAATCCCCCGACTTGGGACAATTATTAGACTTCTTAAATTAGTATTGGCATTTTTTTACATTTTACAAACATACACAAAAACATTTAAGGCGATAATTAGTTAATTAACATTAAGATGTTAATGATATGGATTAATTACTGCTGTGTATATCCATCGTCTTAATTTGTATTGGTAATTGATAGGTTTTGCTATGAATACGGGCCACATGTTGAGTTATTGCTGCTTGCGGCTCTCTTTGAAGATTTCGAACCATGTAAAGCCAATAATAAAGGAAACTTGAACTTCATGTTTTCTATAAGAACATTAAGCCTATTTCATTGGATTCGTGCATCTCTGACAAAAAATCCTCATACCATCTTTCAGGGAAATAAATATATTTTTGATTTTAAAGATTCATGCAAATAGAAAACAGGAATGCTGGAAGGAAATTGGCTACAATACACAGATCCTTGCAATATCAAGCAATATAATTGTAAAATCTTTCTCAAAACGGACCGCTCTTACCATATCGAGGTATCATTTTGAATGTTACAATTTTGTTACAATTTAAGAAGTCTCCCCCAGCGGTTTGCGTGATTGCGTGAATGGGCTTTTTTACGTCACGTGAATAATTTTGAAAGGAAAACAAATTGCGTGATGTGTGAAAAGTGAATTTTCGATTTGTGAAAGCGTGAATTCAAAAGTTTCCCCGAATTCCCCAATTTGTGAGGAAGTTTCCCCGATTCCGGAAATTGGGATTGCGTGTAAAAAAATTTGCGTGAATGCATGAATTGAGGGGTAACTGGGGGCCTCATTTAGAGCATGCAAACATCCCAGAGGGATAAAATAACTTTTTCAAGGGTCTATTATAACATTTTTTTTTAATGATTCATGTTTGTTTAATTTAATGGTTTCTAATGCATCCAAATGCCTGACTTCTCTTCATTTGACCAATCCTTTTTATTATAGCATCATATAGACTCCTTATTAGCTCTCCTGGCATACGGTGATGCTTTCAAAAACCGGGTATAACTTACCATGACGCCTATGTACTTAATCTAGGACTTTCATCAAAAGATTAATATATCAACCTATGTAATCAGTCATTATGTAGAATATATATCATTTGTTTCCTTGTGAAATTTGAGTGTAAGTTAGACCCACAATAAAACACAACAAGAGCCGCAAAGATGCGGATAAAAGTTTCTTCTGCAATTGATTCAATAGCCTTACACATGCACAAAATGCTTTATTAGTTTAAAAGATTGAAAAGACCAAAGTAGCAGTTCTTCTTGATTTACCGAGACTTATAAAATCAATTTAAGAAAGTCCTTTTAAAAACACCCATTCCCATTTATTGAGTGTATTTCATACACATTTGCTAACATTGACAAAATCAAAAGAATTCGTTGTGAAAATTCCAAGGATCAGTATGAAATATAACATTGGTCTGAATCTCTTACAGTGAATAACCGCTTGTGGTTAAAATAGACTCTGTTGTGGCGTAAACCTTAAAAACCTAGGAGGAAAACTAAAGGCAAACGTGAAGTTCTTGGTTCTAAAAAGGGATTTATATTTGATTGTTTATTTTATATCAAATTACTTTATTATACTAGCCATAGCTTTCACTAAACTGCCACCTCTTTCTAAAAATAAAAAGCTTCTTGTAGAATTTTAGACATAATTAAGTAATACTAAGCTTGCAAGAAAACTTCTTTCAAATAGGCATGATATTAGAAACGTCATGAAGAATAATTCCCAGCTATATAGGGCTTTTTTGGAGCGATGAAATATATGATAGAACGTTAATGATAGAACAATACTAGCCCCATCATGTCCAGCTTCAGCGATTTCCTATAGAAACTTTCAAAACCGACATGATATATGTAAAATCTAAAGCTATAATGACTGCTTATGTACTACGCATGCGTAAGAAACCATTAAAAGATTTTATGTTATCCAGCGTAATTAGTATAATAAATAACAGGTCGTTCAGATTAAGGAAGTTTTTTTCTATTCAAACTTATAAATAGTATTCAAAAAAGCTTTATTATCATTCATTCATTCAATAAAAAAATTCCATAAACAAAAACTAAACCCTTCACGAAATAAAGGCGGCTCATGGGTGGAGGAGGGCGGAAAAAAATGAGCACTGGAGAAAAGGAGGAGAAGAAGAAAGAAGAAGAAAAGAAAGCGCATCGTTTTAAGAAAAATTTATTTTATAAACAAGAGATTTTTAATAAGAATTTCAACATAAGAATGCAGTCAATCCCTCTGACACTTATGTAAGGGGGCATTTGAAGTCGGGCATTTGAAGTCGGGAATTATAAGTATCACCCAGGTTTGGGCGTCCCCTTACGAGAAGGTTTGATAACCGACTTCTTTTCGGACCACATTTTCTACATGGAGAGCGAATTGTAGCAATCAAAACATATTTGTTTCAAACTCTCCTTGTGGTTGAGAAGAGAATTGTGAAACAACCGTTGTATTTTTGTATTCACATGGAGATTCGTTTATTTCAAATTTCCCAGTATACATTTCTTTTATAAGCTTTTATCTCTTTTATATATAACTTGCCGGAATAGGATAGAATTTTTTTAATAACTTCAAAAAAATATTAATACCTTACACGTTTATTATAAGAACAAAGTATATAAGAACGTAAGGATTCGAGGCGTCAAAAAATAAAGAACATGTTAAGAACATTTGGGGGCTTTGGAGAATCAAGAGTATAGAATAGAAATAAGAACATTTTTAAGGCTTGAAACCAAAAAAGCTAAGAACATTAGAAGGCTTCTTCAAAAAACGTGTGTAACGTGTATAATTAAAATAAAACATTAAAAATTCCTCAACCAAGCTTGCAAGTGCGCAAATAATGCTATTTCAGACATTTTTTTTATAAAACTATTCACTTAACTAGCTATGGTTGCCAAGCAAAGTCGCTTGTTTCTTTTGCTATTTTGTGCAGGCTGAAACCTTTGCAATTGAGTTGCTTACAAATGAAAAGTTACATTGAAAAATAAATGTGAGACTATATGATAAGTTGCAGTCTGAAACTGACGAAGTTTTGACAATATCTGATAAATACGTGTGTCGTGTGATATTATAATACACAATATACATTCATATCCCAAATGTCCCCACACTGTAACGTGTATGAGCAAAACGGGTTTTATGTGTATGTGACCATATCAATGATGACTTTTTAAAATACATATTGAAAATTCCCTACAGTTAAAACGGTGGAAAAAAAGTAAATTCAAAAGTTCACCTTTTGAATACACAGAACTTCTAGTTGTATACATAGTAATCTAAAGTTGAACGCTCTCATTGAACAATTCTCATAGAGACTACACAACACTACACAACAGTACTTTTTTAATACCCCAAGGTTGAAAATAATTCGGAAAATGTATTTCGTTTTACCTGATAACCTCACCATAATCGTCCCATTTTAATCTTTCTTCTTTGAAAGGAAACATAGGATAAATCTTGGCTTGTTTGAAGAAACTACTCTTTGAGCGAAGCTAAAAAAAAACACAACAAGTATGACTTGAGGATTTTGTTCTGTCAGCTCTTTAGTAAATTCATAAATGCTAAACTTGGAAATTTATGCTTAACTTACAAATATATATATGGTAAGTTTTCAAATATATATGCTAAACTCTAAGATACATATGCTGAGTTTCAAAAAAAAATTCCCTACTCAAATTGTATGGTGAACTCTCAAATATGTATGCTCTATATTACATTATCTATACTTAATTTCAAAATATATATTACATAATGCATTGCGCGTGATAATCCCCGATTTTCCCGATCTTTATTCGGCCTACCGGATACTTTTCCAAAACAAGGGAAAATGACGTAATCTTGACGTAATCTACGCATATCAAGAATTGACAACAAACATGGCAGACGTAGACGTAGACTTTCAGAACCTTTTCCAGAGCTACTCTCAAGACCTGCTGGCAATTAAAACTTTACAAAAGTTCATTTGCCGAATTGGCAATGGATGTAAGAGATCTTCTTACGACATCATTTATTTTTGCAAAGCTTAAATGACATAGACACCGCACACCACTAAACTTTTTTTCCAACCACGTTTGTTCTAATTTTGGCCGGTAAGACCGACTTTGGCATTTATTGTCTGAACCAAAGTTACGGAATCGGGGAAATTTCCGCGCAATGCATTTTGTAATATACATTTTTGTTCAAAAGTTATTATCATAAATATTAAGAAATCGACCAAATATAATTTTGAAACTTAGCATAAATATTTGAAAGTTCAGCATATAAATGAAATCTATGGAATTTAGCATATATATTTCGAGTTTAAAATATTGTCCACAATGGCGCCCCATAAAAGTTGATACAATCTCTTTTTATAAGAACCAGTAAATTCCAGTCGAGGCTAGGATGTTCTAAATTTTATTTCACATTTTCTAAAATTTCCCACCCCACACCACCCTTAAATATATATCTAAAACGGTCTAAGCTTTCATTAGGAAGGTTCTGAAATTGTGAATTCTTCATAATTTTTGGTAAAATTTACCACTAAATCAGAGGCTCGATGTTTTAATAAAATTGTTCTTATAAAAGAAAGTGTGTAGTAATAACTGTCGAACGTGCTAACCGCACTGGCTCAACTTCAGTATCTTTCAAATCATTCGTAGGCCCAATTGTAAATTTCATTGCTTTTAGCATTCCTTAAAAGGTTTTAGCCTCGTTTAGGCTAAAAACTTGTCCCCAGGCCCCAAAAATGAAAATTTTGAAAAAATGAAAGAAGCACCCCCAGGGATTTGTCCAAGGAACAAGTGTACCAAATTTCAGACAAACTCGACAAGTTTTGAGCCCTCCAGGCTGCCCCAAAGCTTTTGGGACATACACACAGACACACAGACACACATTGTCAGATTGTAGCTCAACTGAAGTTGAGAATAGAAATTTCACACTCCGCCATTTTAATAAAATTGTGCTTATAAAAAAAGTGTGTAGTAATAATAGAAATTTCACACTCCGCCATGCAAACGTCTTTACTTTTAAGCATTTGTACCATTTTTTATCCCATAAACCTCTTGATTTGTAATACATGAAAGATATTACAATATTATTTGTCATCAACTATAACGCAAAGGATGATGGGAATGAAACTCGTATAACAAACAGAGTAACCGATGATGTCTATTTTGAAACTCACCGCATTGAACTGTAATAGCGAGGTTACGAAAATAGCTATTTAGGACCTTAGACGGTATAGGTCTTATGTAGAGGCCGACCTATACCGCCTAAGGTCCTAAATATCATCTTACGTAACCTCGCTATTAGGGAAGGTTACGCAAGAGATTATTTATGACGTTAAACACGTGTGTGGCGGCCTGTACATAATTCGTCTAAGCAAAAACGCGGGTAAGGTCATAAATATCCTCTTGGGTAACCTCGCTAAAATAAATAAAAATCTAGTTCAGTTGTTGTTACCATATATTCATCTGCCAAATTGAGACCATGTCGTTCTTTAGTACTAAAGTCTCTAAAAATTGCTTGAATAAAAGAGACTAGTTTTTGTCTCGATGCTTCGTTCTCCAAACTCGTTTAAGAGACTTTACTACGGAAAACTTCAATGGGATCAATTTCGCAGCTCCATACCCTCTTACCTTCTCATCAGTTAACATGAGATCGTATTTGGATTTCATTTCCAACGCATTTTCCTCTTCATCCTCACTTTCGCTTTCTTGTTTGAAAACGTTATCCCTGAAAGCGAAAAGCAGTATGAACGTAAATTTCTTCATTGGACCCTTCTTTTTACTCCCTTAATCGGGTCCTTTTTTCTCGTTATTTCGATCCCTACTTTCCTCGTCGTATACACCTTTTTCAGGGTACTCAAAAATAACGAGAAAATAATTGTTAGCCTTATGTTGTTACATATACACATCAATCTATTTTCCTAAAGGACACAAATAATCATACAGAAACAAAAACGCAAAGGCTTAAAATGTTTCTCTTGAGGTTTAAAGCATCACATCAATCTTGATTTGGATACGAGGCTACCAATCATTTTAGTTAGCTCACTATCATGGATTTCCGTACAGATTATTCTCTCGACTCCTTTCAATTCCAAACGTTTCTTCGATAATTTTTGTGTTCGCTCACTTTCGCTCTATATTTTGTTAAACCCCTCCCCCCTCCCCCACGACATTGATATCTTTATCAGTCTATAGATTTTAGAATATCTTTTTAGAACAGCGCGATTGCTACCCGGTGTTATGATTTTAATAAAAATTCAAAACCTCGGCTAATAGTTCATACTAAGATATAGTCTGGTAAATAATACGCGAAGGTCTTACCCTGTTTCACTGGTTAAAGATTTACGAATCAATCGTGTCAGTCGAGCTTTCTCTTTTTCGTTCTCCAAAAATTCGGCTAACTCAGCACCTTCCAGTTTCACTTTTTTGTTGACCTGGTGGAAAAATAAAAATGACAATATAATTTATAAGATATTATAATATGGCAACATCTCAAAGAGGTATATATAAAAAACGGTATGAAATAAATAGTATTATTAGAAGTACAACTTTGATCTTAATTCTCTCAATTTTCGCGCTCTTCGACCGCGCAAAAATTAAGGGGGGCACCGTGGATGCGCGAAAATTAAAGGGTGCGCGAATAAAAGTGACATATATTTTGGCTATTATTTAGCTTTCACAATAGCTTTGGAGATTTTCATTAACCTTTTTGTTTCCCCTCTTTGAATTTTTTCTTTAATTTTCAAATTTTGGAAAGATATACTATTACTTCGATGAATTAAGGGTGCACGAAAATTAAGATAATTAACCTTTCCAGCCCGAAAGACGTATATTTACGTTTCAAAACACTCTATTTACCATACTGGACACTTTTGGTCATAACTTCTGACCACTTGAGATTCAAGCAAAAAAAATCTG